>JAHDVE020008018.1:0-14674 GCA_022606495.2 Halesus radiatus | reverse complement strand
TTCTTTTTGAAGTTTGATATTTTCTAATGAGAAGAGTGTTTTTTATTAAAATATTTTAAAAAATAGGAGATTAACTACCATATGCGATTATATTTATTATTGTAATGCAATAGAGGATAAATACAAGAAGTTTCAATTAATAAAGGAAAATCTAAAACTATATAGTTTTAGAAGTATATTTATTCTATTTGCAGAATATTTATAAATAATAACAATCAAATATTTATATATATATATTAATAACATGGCATTTGTTGTATAGTCGCCACGGGGCTTGAAAGAACTAAACCCGCCTATCTCGTCAATCGGGCCAGGTAAATTCCCAATTCTTCTTTTTAATTCATTATTAATTATCTTGCAAATAACTTGACCATAAAATCATAGGTTCCTACACACAATAGTCGAAGCGTAACTAACTCCTCGAGAAATCATGCGCTCCTTTCATGTCTACAGCCTCAAAGATGATGTTCGACGGCAGTCCCCAAAAGTCTTCGTCGCCAGGGCCAGGAAGTTACGACGTGAAAGACTGTTATTATAAACCTCTACAATTCGTCCTTTAATAAGAAGAAAGAATACGCATGATCTAAGTTAAAAAACCTAACTCCAATTTCCTGTCCAAAGTCCGAAGATTCGAAAGATCCAGCAATCCAGTCCCCGGCCCAGGGTCATAGTAAGTATCAATTTGGCATAAAATTCAAACATTGTAGTTATTGACTTTATTTCTTTTAACACTAACAAAATTAATCAAAAACCAATATATTTATTGTTTCCAGTGATTACGAAGCGAGCTTAAAGCACAAAAAGTTAATAATCGCAAGAAACTCCCGAGTTCATCGCAATGACAACTCATAACTGCTCGGCAAGGTGTTTCACAATTACCAGTCTATCCCCACCATCCCGACCTACATGCAGAGGTATGGTTATACCGAAACACCCGACCGACGACTTGTCACCATCGACCACGAGCACCACAAAACTCTCCCAAAAGATCAAACTATCGAACCCGACGTCGTCGAGACTATCGCCACACTCGGAAGCTCCAGTCGCCAGAAGAAGAGTTACGAAAACCTCCAACAAAAATTTATAAACTACACAAAAAAATTACTACACGATGAGCTACAGCAAACAGATTTAGCAGCGCACTATAGCAACTAGAAGGGGGGAGTCGTATAGTCGGTGGCAACTCCGAGAAAACCCATGTTTCTGAGGTCGATCAAAACTAACATCAGCATCAGAGATTGCTAAGCCGCCCAAAAAGTCGCCGAGATTCTGCCCAACGGTTCACCAGGTCCTGGGACGTATGCAGTTGAAAGCAAACCAAAGAGCAGCAAGTCTGAGAAATTTCAGTTCTTCGGGTCTTCCTCTGTGCGTTTTCGAGATCAATCAAACAACGACCCCAGAGCTAACCTTAACAATACACAGGCGGATCTCAAGACTAAGATCCGATTCCATGATATCTACCCAAACTAAACCATGAAAAATAAGAATAAATGTAGCATTTTAGACAACAACTTCGGCAATGATAAACGAGAGTTGTTTCCCAACCTTCACAAAGAGGAAAGGGAAAAGCCAGGACCCGGCAGTTATGAACCTACAGAAGGAGTTGTCAAGCGGAAAATGCCTAATGTAGTAATACCCAAATAGACAAGGTTCAAAACACGCATTGAACAGGTCCCTCCTCCAGGGGAGTACACAAAAGACGAGGTTCTTGAAGCCTACGCTGACAGTAGCACCGTTAAGAAAAAGTCTCCTCGCAGATTCGAGGTCGATAGGTTCAAAATCCGTCAGGAAGACTATCAGTAGAATCTGAGCCCGATGTCTTACGATTTGACCAAAATAGCGATGGCTGCGAAGTTTAAGAAGCTAGAAAATGGAAAATTCCCTCCTTTCGGATCCTTGAAGGAGAGATTTGGTTATAAAGGTTCGAATGTTGGATTGAGTCATCCAGCACAGCAGGAATGCGAGTGTTCGAAAAAATAATCAGATTTGAAGGCAGGCGGAAAGACGAAAGTAAAAAGTAATAAATCCTTCCTTTCAAGCCAACCTCGTTTTTCGTTGACCCAAAATCGTTCAATTGGTCCTGGGGTATAAAAAATTGACACATTTCAATAAAATGAAACTAACCATTATTATTATTTATTTGTTGATAGGAGTATACGGACACCAGCAAGTCGTTGAATAAGCAATCCTATAATGTCAAGTATAGGTCATGATATATTATATCTTAATTATCTTAGTCTACAATTAATAGATTAATATTGTTATTAAAAATATTATGTCCACTTATTTTCCTAAGAATAATACTTCTATATTATATATATGTTATTGGTTTCTCTGGATTGATAAATATAGAACATTTTGTTACAGTTATTAATGTTTATATTAATTTATCCCAGCTGTTTCTTTGTTCTCAAATCATATTACAATCATACTTTAATATATATTTATAACATAAATTTAAATAATGATATTTCTAAAACCACTACGCAACAAGGTCATTGATGCCATTGTTAGACCCCCTCGTATTAAATACTAATATGAAGATCTAGGTATTTTTTAATACATATATTTTACACACCCCCTTTCCCCCACATTTTATTCATCCATATCTTCCATATCTTTGATCAGAACAATCTCTAAAAAAACAATTATTATATTATTGACAAGGCCCGACCAAGTTCAGAATCGACAATAATATCTACATCAGAATAGAATTCAATATCAAACACCCAACTGCCAACTACTATCTTTTCGGCAGTCTCTTCAGAAATATCGAAAGCACTCTCTTCGAACAGCAAAGTTGTGTCTTGTATCTCCATGGAAATATCGGGTCGAGACTCTCCGGCCTCGACCTGGTAGAACCTGTCCTCGGCAAAGGAATGAGTCTCGCAGTCTTCGATTTCGGAGGGTGCGGCATGTCCACTGGTGAGTATGTCACCGTGGGCTATCAAGAAAAGGAAGATGTCAAAGCAGTCATCGAATATTTAGAAAATTAGTTCAAGATTGGAAACATAATTCTTTGGGGTAGGAGTATGGGTGCTGTGGCTGCGATCTATTATCAAGCAAAATATCGAAACCCTAGGATAGAAGGTATGGTGTTGGATAGTCCCTATCGAGATTTTGTCTCAATGTGCAATCAGCTGGTAGATAGATCGATAATTCCAAAATTTATTGCCAAATCGGTGATCTAAAGCGTTCAAGAACCTATAATCGCCAAGATAGGCTTCAATCCTTTCGAATTATACCCAATAAATTTTATTATGGACATTGTGTGTCCTACTTTTTTCTTGACCAGCGACAACGATGAGATCGTGGACCAGTCCCATGTAAAGTAATATTTCGGGAAGTCGGGTTCCATGTTTAAGTCAATCGAAGTATTAGAAGGAGGTCACAATGGTAAACGGAATGAAGGGATTCTGAATAAAGTGATTGAGTGGTTGATGGAGCATATTAATGGAAATGCAATTGGCTCGAGCCAAGAGATATCCGTGGAAAAGATAGGGGATGGATTTATAATTAACAAAACTTAAAGGGAAGAATTCAAATTGATGACCGATGCTCTCGATGGAATTCGGGTGGAAATGGCAACTATTGGTGTTTAATAAATTTGATTTTTTAGACATTGTTTCTATCTCTCCAAATGTAATCTATATACCTATCTCAATATCACCAGATAGATAGAAAAATGACCCTATTTCAAGCTATTTTTTGTATTATTTATTTTTATAAAAAATATACAAATATATGCATTTGCCTATTTATTTGTTCATCTTTGTTTTTATAAAACAGAGAATCTGTGCTCTAAAACATCAAGCAACCTGAGTTTGTCCTCGTAGTTAAGTTTCAATGAAACATACTTCTACTTTAGCGGGATCAGCTCACCTTAAATGATATTCCGATAAGTCTGGTTGAGCTTTTACAAGCCTTATATCTTTTTATCTCTTTCTAAAATTGCACTGCTGTACACTCTCCTCTTCGAAAACAATTATATACTAGCGTTTGAATTTTGGTGGTAATTAATTGGAGGAGACAGGTTTCCCACGATCGATAGTTTCTTTTTCTTAAATGTGCAGGTTTGTGTTGAGTTTGGTTGGGATTGTCTTTTCAGGGGGATGGAGTTAATTTTGAGCATCCTTGAAAATGAGGGATGAGAGCGGGTCGGTGCAGTGGAGTCAAAGAGAGAAGTTTTCCTGTTCGATGGCAAAGGCGTGTTGATAATGGATATTATTTTGTGCTTTGAGGTTGGAGTGTTCAATAAATTTTATGTGGTATTTATTTTGGTTGCGGTAGAAAGACTGTTGTTATCATGAGTGTTGTTTTGCTTTTGAAATGAAGTTTATTATCCCTTTCTAAACACGCTAAAGTTGAGTTTGGTTGAATGAATCTCTTCGGGCTCCTAGGCTTCGAAGGTCAAACAGGTGCGGAGCATATTATTTTTATTTTAGGTAAGAAAATATATTAAAAAAATATTGAGATAAATTTTAATACTACCCAAATATATTGAGCCAGAAAAACCTATTTTTTTATAGTTTTTAATGAGCATAAAAGATAAATATCGTACTTTTTCTCTTAATGAAATCTATACATTTTATAAGTTTATTCCTCAATATATATATATCCTATATAAGATCAATTTTTTGAAATAAGACTAGATTCCTCTTTCTAACCTTTATAAATACATTACTTTTTTTCCAAATAGCTTTGCGTGACAACTATAATATTATCTTTTAAAAATTATATTATCACTTTAAACAAAAAATCAGTCGAGTATTTTATTAACCAATAAAAAATTATATATCTACATACATAGTGTTTATATCTCCTTTTTTTTAATAAAAAATATTAATATCATCAAACAATTGACAATCTCTCTCTCCCTCATGTCTATTCTATTTATTCTAACCAACGTCTTACTTCTCTCACAAATTCAATCCCAAATACAGTACATGCCTTACTATCCTTCCGAACATATCGTAAAATATACACTCATCATAAACATCGCCTTTACTCATTTTTATTATAATCGTCTTACATTAACCACACACAAAATACCCCATACAAATAAATACTCTTAAATATATAATTAAACTCAAAGACCATAAATATAAACGTATATTTTGGATCAATACCATTAAAAAACAAGCAAAAATATCCAATAAATTCTGTTTTTAATGACAATTTTTGTTACTGTTCTTTTGTTTTGAATAGACAAAATATCGAATGATAATAATAAAACATCGATATATAATAATAAAACTAGCCCTATTTATCCAACAGTTATAAATATACCTTAATTTATATGTTTAGAGTTCTACTAATCCCACAATTGCAAAGACATACCAAATAGGCTTTTCGGTTGGAAACTCGGACCCCTACATCAAAGTTATTTACACGCCTCAATCCTCGAACATGGTCTACTCCTATGCTCATTCTTCATATACCGGCTCATTTCCAGCGCCACTCACATTCTCCGAGATGGCAAATCAGAACGTGGATCGAGATGGTAACAAAACATATACACACGCATTCATAAACTAATTTACTAGAAAAAACCTATTTTTCTATCAGAAAATACTTTAATATCAAATCAAATTAAGTTTCATAGGTTTTGTTATGAGGAAAACACAGACTGTTATTTTTCACAAAGATTCCTTACAAACTAGTTTCTACATTGCCATCGTGATTTACGATGCATAGACTTCTGGGACATTCGGCCTTGACTTTAATCTGAGCGTATAAACCACCAATACTGTCAATTGTCCAAACAGCTGTAGTAATGCCGGGTCCTGTGATACGGCAACCGGGATCTGTTCCTGTTCGCAAGGCAGCTACGCTTATGACTGCAGCGTTAACCCTTATTAATTAGTCACAGGATCGGTTCAAAATTTTACTGTCTAGGTTGGGAAGTCAGTATATGTGCGGATTGATAAACATTATACGAACTCAAACAGCAAGCTGCTTTTAGTCCGGGACCAAGTAAATAACGCCAATCTCAAGATCTACTACCAACTGTAAGGAAATGTTAATGCCTCGATTCTCTCAAAGTTTGAATACGCCAAGATATCGTTTCTGAATGGTTCATTGAACGCAATTTCCACTCCTTTGGCTTCATACAGTTCTGATCTTTGGCTACTAGCCATTAACACTGGTCCGGACAATTGCCAACTCAGTGCAAGCCTCAGTTAAGACAGTAAGTTTATCTCCCAAATATACGAACTGCACTCATTTATTTTATAAAATATTCATAGATACCGTTAGCGTTTTACTCATCATTATGATCGTTATTGGCGCTGCCATCTTCGTGGCTCTTTTAGCCAGTATCATATATATTTTCAAGAAACGCAGGGAAACAAGCAGTATAATTCCGCTACTAAGGGGAAGGACAATCAGAGAATATGATAGCAGTCTCAAAGCAGATGAAGTGTAACGTTACTTTCCAGTGGTCAAATATGATCGGATATTTTTTTACTCTTTCAAGAGCGAGTCCACATTGGATCTCATACCGACCAAGGATTGTGTCATCTGCCTGTGCGATATTTCTCCGAATTAAGAAATAAGAGTGACTTTTTGCAATCACGTCTTCCACAAGGACTGTCTCACGGGCTGGTTTGCCAAGCAATTCGTAAGGAAAACAAAATCAATAATTAAAAAATTATATTATATTTAATTGTTAATTTAACATATTTTTTTTTTAATTTAGAATTGTCCATATTGTCGTTAAAATTTCGATAAAGAACACATATTGAAATTATATTAATCGATTGACTAGTACCACAAGAAAAAAACAGCAGATACTTTGTCTTTGGAAGGGGAAAGTCTGGTTCTCGAAATCGTAGAATACCACAAAAACAAATCAGTGATGAAGAAGGATGACTGCTCTTTTATCCGCCAACAACAGGATCAAAGCTTTGTAAATCTAGAAACAATTAGCTGAAAATGGAAATATAAACAAATCCTAAAAGAACATTAGAGAGAGAAGAAAGATGAATTTTAGCGCACTGTATAAAATTAAAAATATCAAACAATTAATATTATTATTTTATTGGACACCTCTAAAAATGGTTATTATTAAAATAATTACACAAAATTAAATTATTATTTAATCCCACCCCTAGAACTTTAACAAAATTATATCGATAGATATGTTCATACCTGACATATGTTTAGTACATATACAAATTTTGGTTTTTTAATTATCGTTTGCATTTACCTGGTCAATTAAGGGATCATATTCCGTACTATCCTTCTCCATGCTTGTGGGTCGTTACAAAATTCATTCTCTGTTTCTCGCCTTTGCCAATCTTGGTTGCCAGTTGATCTTGGAAAAACTCGTCGTTTACCTTGTCGTCCACTTTGGGGACTTACTTATTGCCATTCAAATCTATATTTTTGGTACTGGAGGTTTCGGATCTCATTTTCCTCATCTTGATCCTCTCCCGAATGCTGTCTTCCTGTTTTTTCAGATTATCGCATATCATATTCTGGTTCTTCTCGATTTTCTTTTCTGCCTCGACGAGCTCCTTGACCTTCTGCTTCTCAGACTGCTCCTTTGTGTAGAACATCTGAATCTGGTGGGCCACTATCTTCTCCTATCGTTATTTTGGCGAGATCAAATATTCGTTCCCATAGTCGGCAATGTGTTCGCTCTTGTTGTTGTTGTTGTTATCGCTCTTCTGGTTCTTTCCCGGACTATTTCCGCCGGGAATTACTATTTTAGAACTACTTTTGTAGAGTTGCTCGAAGACAGGTTTTTTGAGCATAAGGGATTGTAGTTTTTTACTGAAATATCTAAAACGCTGGTCCTCAGCTGATTCCATGACCTCCACGCCAAGCATATAGAGCTGGATGAGTTTGGTGATATCCTCGAGCTTGCTGCGAGACTTGTCGTCGTCATCAAGGGATATTTAAAGTTCTAGTATCTCGTAGGCAAATCCTTGATGCGCTTATTCCAATAGCTGGCCCCTATAAATAATTCAATTAAAAAATGGATTAAGAGTGAGTTAAAGTGTATATGTTAAATAAGAGTTTAAGCATACATAGTCTTTTTGGGGTTAATATTTTTGTGTGGCTGATGGTTCTATTTATCTTTTGATCGTGACATTCTTTTTTTTTATATATAGAATAATGTAAAACTATTGTTATTAATTATACATACATTTAGATACCAATCTAAAAAAAAAAAACACAACAATTTCAAGATAGATAGATCTTAAAAATAAAATAAATCTAAAATAAATATCAGTAAAATATAAAATGAAAATAAAACAAAATATCAAACATTTATGTTTTTTATGGGCTATTTAATAATAATGTTAATATTAAAAATTAAATTAAAACTAATATGAAGATAGTTTTTTTATATGGACTTTAACGCAGCAATCTCCAAAAAAAAGGTATCTTGTTTACGAAGTGCATTGTAAATCATAATAATTTCCAGCCAGAATTGTAAAGGCAAGTGTGCCCAAGGATTCCCGTGTGTGGCTCACTTTAACTATATTTGACATCACATTTTTTTTCGTAAAGACTATATTTTATCAAAATCAAATCAAACAGGGTCGTGTCGTTGTTTAAGTATATAGTTGAACAACTCAATCAAATTTATTGATCATGAAAAAACAATCAAATATGTATAGAACATAGTTTTTCTCGAAATATATCAATTTACTTGATAAAAAAATAACGATGGGACAGTTATTTTTTCCTTATTCTTTTCCTTTTGTCACTTATGATTATTATTTTTGTTTCCATAAAGTCTGGCGACAGAAAGTATGTTTTTTCGATGAAGTTACAGTAATAAGTAATACATAATAACGTATAAATTAAGGGTTGAATTCCATGTACTTAGGATGCAGATATAATATAGTTTTCTAGAAATAGTGGTTATTGATTAATTCAAATGGGGGCAGACTTATTATAGAAGATAATAATTTATATGGAGATTACTTCTATTTTTTCTACTAAAAAACACATTAATGCAATATTTTTTTATGAAACAAAAAGAAGAGGTCAACAAATCTTATTCTGTTTCTTTTTTAATACGTTTATTCTAATTATGGAAAATATATCAATTAAAATATAAATAATCACTTTATTTTTTATTCACTATATTTTTATAATACATTTTCGACCCTAATAAACTAACTATTCTTTTTTTATGTTCATTAAAGTTAATCCTGATATAGAGCTGGATATCAAACTTGCTCCTAAACTGGCCAGTGAAGTATTCGAGCAGCATTATAACAACGGCACAGTCAATTTTCAACTCTTGGAACTTACACACCGATATCTCATACTCTACAAAGTAAATCATATATAATTTCATATAATCAAATAATAAATTTAACCCATAAAACGCATATTCTACTTTTTCGAAGGACTCGACTAACAGCGATATTGAAGGAGTCTGTCTGATCGGACATCATATCAAATTCGAAATAACAAGAGCATATCTGCCCGAAGAGGAAGATCATATTGTCATTAATAACTAAACTGCACGGAAACTCCAAGGGATTAGGCTAGTCAACACCAACAACAACTCTAACCAATTGTTCCTGCACGAAAGTTCTGAAGTCATAAAGACCTGGAAGAAATGCCTCATTCGGTTGATTAACCGAATTGGATTTCGATCAATATTTAAAACCATGATGAAGATCGGAAAGGGCAGCAGTGCTTCGGTGTATTTCGCACTCTGCCTCGAAGACGATACGAAAGTCGCAGTTAAAGCCTACCCCCGCAAATGCCTCGACGCCCTCAAACTAAAAGCAATTTATAATGAGATTTCGATTCTTCGAAAAATTTAACATAAAAATTTAAATCATTTGCACGGAGTGTACGAATAAAATGGATAGCTGTACGTTGTGTTGGAATTACTTGATGGGGGACAGCTTGCTTATCCGATTCAGGTATGCAAACAAACAACTCGCGCCATATATCAAATAAATATATATATATAAAACATACACATTTTTTGTCATATAAACTTTATAGAGTAAGCACGCATTCACATCCAAATCAATCAAAATAATTATGAGGGGACTCCTCGCAGGCTTGTAATACTTATCTGCTAATAATATTATTCATCGGGATATCAAACCGTAGAATATCATATTTCGGACTCGAAACGACTTCGAGTCTGACGTCGTTATTGTGGATTTTGGACTCGCAATGATGACTGAAGAGAAAAATCAAGTATTTTTTCGATGCGGCACACCAGGATATATCGCACCTGAGATATTATAGCCCAAGAATAAGGAGATCGAGCCAATTGCCGATATGTTCTCACTCGGTATCATATTTCATATGCTACTCACGGGCGTATCTGTATTCGACGACCAAGGCGAGTAGTCCATTTTAGTGCAGAACAAAAAATGCCAATTTGATTTGAACAGCTAATACTATAATATGTTCACACGAGGAACTGTGGACTTAATGAGGAAAATGCTTGACACCAACCCCTATACGAGAATCAGTGTTGACGAGGCGATCTAACACCCCTTTTTCACGGAGAACGAAGTGAGAAGACCCAGCAAAGTGGATATGAAATTTCTAAGGGAAGTGGCTGTCGTCGAGGAGGAAAGTTCAATTTTGCATCCCTAGAGAAGGACGATGAAGTGGCTGACTGCGGATGTTGAGCATCGGCAGGCTAGTCAATCACCCTCGTCAAGTAGATCGCTGTGGGGGAATAAAAAGAAATAATATCGTAACTTCATAATCAAATGATCAATAATGATAATTATACATATATATATTATAAGGGAAGAAAAATTAACTATTTGCTCTATTTAATGGTATTAAAAAAATAAAATAAAAAAATTATCATTTATAATCTGATTATAGATAATTGAAACTCGTTATGTTTATAAATAATATTAAAATTTATAACGATCAATAAAAATAGATATATTGTCTATAAAATAATTATTGTTAGAAGACGGAATTTCAATCAACCCTTTAAAAGAATAAAAACGTGATAGGGTCAATTAACGAAAAAATATAAATTTGATATATTCAGATATTTTTAATGGAGTGTCCTCGATGCAGACAAATCTTCGACAGTCAGGCTCACCTCCCCAGGCTTCTCCCGCAATGCGGACACACGATCTGTTCGCACTGCATTAAAGCTCTCCTCGCTTATAACAACATCACCTGTCCTCTGTGCTACGGTAACAACGTAGCTTCGAAATAAGCCGACCTGCCTCGCAACCTGGCCATTCTAACCCTTCAACCACCTCACAGTTTCTCTGGATAGTCAACAATGCAATACGATGCTGCAGACATAATCACTAATCAAACTTAGAAAAGCCATCGTCAGCATAACTCCTCGACTGTCTCCACAACTCTAGGAAAAGCGCCAAAGTTGTCGGAATCGTGTAAAGCACATGGTAAAAAGTTAGATGCTTTCTGCTTGGACTGTTTTTAGTACGGTTGCTTAGACTGCGTCATCTCTCACGCCAAAGGACATTAACTGAAGACAATCCAGGAAGCTATTGGGTTTTTTAAAGAGGAAGCCAAACGAATAATCAAATTCTACAGAGAAATGAAACTGAGTTACAAAATGCAGCGACTTGAGATCGAGAAGATGGAGGTCGTGAACTCGGTGACTACTCTCAAAACACGAGTAAATCTACTCTTTTCAGAGCTACGATAACTGCTTGAAAGCCGTCATACATAAGTTCTTGGCTCGCTGAAGACTGTCTTCGAAAGTTAAACTTCTCGACTAAGCCAAGAAGAGCAAGAGTTACAAGGTCTGCTCAATTGCTATAATAGGTTGATAGAAATGTCGCATAGCAACTCTATTGCCGACTGCGTATTGCAATTCTAAGCCAATAAATAGCTTTTCGATATGAATCGCCAGAAGAATCAATATCAACAGTATCACCGCAGAGAGGCCATTAAGTCGCAGGAGAATCATCGGAATGATGTTCAGGGATGGAACACGACATTCGCTAAAATGAGGGAAGCGATGCTCAGGGACTTTAAACTAATTCTTGAACACAAGAGTTTCGGTGACTCTACCGAGTCTGTAAATATAAAACAAAAAATTTTTAACGAGGCAGATAAACAATCTCGTGAAACACCTCGCAAAAAACATAAACAATTTGGGGTACAAAATTTGCAACAAAAAGTATCAAATCCGAGAAGTATGGGGCTAAAGGAATGCACAAGTATCAAAATCAGGCATTTAGAAAAGTCCGAGTGTCCCACGGCTCGGACTCGCCAAGTTGATAATATTAAATCTCAAGGTTTACAGCTCACTAAAACCTTCGAAAGGCCGATTCTAATTTACGGAGGATTTACTTAATAAGAGGATTGTGCAGGGGTGGAGCTCTACGGACACGCTCCGGAGTCAGGAAGTTTGGGAGCCTTTTAGGATTGTATAGGCCATGTGAAATTCGGAATGGTCAACATAAGTGGGAGTGTCTGCGTATTTGGGGGCAAGAGAGACAGCAGACGAACAGCAAGCATTCTCATGCTCAACCCAGGAAGCGATCGATTTAGAGAAGTAGGCGTTATGAGCAAGCCAAAATCAGGCTTTGGGTGCTGCAAGAACAACAATTGCGTGTTTGTTGTTGGTGGAAATGATGGGAATATTCTCGATGATTGCGAAGAGTATGTACTGTACTGCATGTAAGAGGATGGATAAGTCAAATTCAGTCGTAGCCCTCTGCCAAAGCTAGGTGTCGCTCGAGACTAACTGACAGCCGTGATGCACAAGAACGAAATATTCGCAATTGGTGGCTACAACCTCCAGAATGAGTAATACATTTTTGATAAAACACATTATTCATCCCCATTCCTATTTGGTTATTGTTTTAGACTTTCGCTGAAGGTAGTGGAGAAGTATGATATTGAGGCAAGGAAATGGTCTTGTGCGGGCCAGTTGGTCATCGAAAGAAGGTCACATGGAAGCGTATCGCTTGACTCAGGCCTCTACGTGGCAGGAGGTTATGATGGCAGAAACTATCTGTCCACGGTAGAACGCTACTTGTAGGTATAGGATCGCTGGGAGATCGTGTGCGATATGCTATAGCCACGCTGTACTTTCGCGATGAGTGCCGCAAGAGATTTAGATCATGGATTTTTCGTTTTTGGAGGTTTCGCCCATGAGCCCATGAACACGTGTGAATACTTCAACGCAGACACAGGTCGTTGTACTCCGATTCAATGCTTGCTTAATAAGCGATTCATGCTAGGTGCAGTACCCCTTGGCTGGAATATTGTGATATGATTGTACTTTAGTTAATTATTATTATTATTGGTGGTTTTCCTCCATTTTGTTTGTTTTATTATTTTTAAAAATAACACACTAATATTATCAATGGCAATTGGACATAATGGATTAAATTTAATGCCGTTATACTAATGTGGAGAATGGTATCAATTTTTACTAAATTAAGAAGTGTTATCATAATATTATCAAAAAATAATATCATTCCCCTTATAGTTAAATACTAATGGGCTATATTCGATCATCCGAAAATACCTCCAAAATCAAAAAGAACGGCTCTAAACGCTATTACAAGTAAATCTATCACGGCCTCATCTCCAGAATTAACAAGCTTCCCAAGTCTGCAGTTCAGGACAATCTCATCACGGCGACCAGGCAACTCTTTTCCTCAAAGACTCAAGGTATCGGCTATTTACTTGCTCTCCGAAAGGAGAGTCAAATCGGCGAAGGAGACAGCCATCGTAGCAGCGATGATAATGAGGCTATCAAACAACTAATTCATGATTTATTCGTACTGGCAGTCGACAGAGCATTTTCCTAAGGAAAAATGGATCGTTAATTGGAGGAGTTCATGTAGGAGATGAAGGTCGAAAGTGAAGACCATTCGTAAACGAGTCCTTTTGTTCGACTCGCTCTAATGATACACCGCCAACTCTTTGCTAGCCTATTATAGTCGTACTCATTTTCCTGACAATGAATATAAATTGAAATTATGATGATGGGATTCAAAGCCTCTATTTTTTATCAAAGTATAAAGAAGTTTATTATCTTTTCTGTTATTAAAAATTGGATTTTTTATTTTTATTTTTTTTAGATATGTATCAGTGTTAACTGGAAATTAAGTATTTTTAAATGTTAATATCTATTTATACTATATTAAAAATATATATAAATTTCTCTATAATATTTTTATCGTATTTATTTATGTAGTAATTTATATAAAATATAGGCTAGTATGACAAAGCATCATTAATATATCTTGCTCCCGCATTTTTAGAGACTGATGATTATCATATTCTCGAACTATTCAAATGACACCTTTCCATCCCCATTAGAATCATAGAGGTCCATCTTCACAAATATTATAAACAAATGCAATTACGATATAATTAATAATTAGGATGGTTTTGATATTTTAATTATTACCCAGGATTTCACATCTTCAGCAGTAGGAGTAAAATGCTGACCTAACTATCGATAAGTCTCCACCAGTATTTCAGGAACCTCATTCTCAGTCAGATACCCAGAATTATCTTTATCGAACATCTTGAATAATCTTCGGGCCACATCAAGCCTTTGCTGGACCTGTTTTGTGTACAACTTTGGCTAGCCAAACGACCGCTTAGAATTTTCAGGATTTTTTATAGATATCAGATATTTCTCGGCAATCTGAGATTGAGAGTAGGCAGAGTTTGGGCAGAGGTGCCTGAGTGCGAGTTGTTCCAA
>JAHDVE020008017.1:0-17297 GCA_022606495.2 Halesus radiatus | reverse complement strand
CAAAATACTTTTTATTAATTTATTAATAAAGACGCCAAAAAGTGAATACCAATTTGTTGAAGAAATTATGTATTAATAATTACGTACCAACTTAAATATTTTTTTCCGTGAAAAATCTGTTTAATAAGCTAATACTCAATATTCTAATCTGGGTATCGAAATTTTCTAATAGAGTGACATTTTGACAGCACGTGAATTAATGTTTCGCACGAGCACCAGGGTGATACTAAAAGTGTTCCCGCACCGGAGTGGAGATTAATTTATTATATTTCTTATTGCAATGCGTTTATTATGACAGCTGTTTCATAGTTTTATGCTACTGGAGCAAGCGGATCCCGCCCACGCTCTGAATGTCATTAGGTGTCGAAATAGTCGTATTAGTAGGTCGAGAAATTCAATTGGAGATAATTTAATTTTTTTAAACTTACACGTTTTTAAATCATAAAGAAGATGAGTGTTTGACTTTTGAATATTTCTGCACTTTGGAAGCGGTAATACAATTTTTTTTTGTTTTAATTAATGTAAGTACAATTTTTTTTCATTTTTATGTGACACCTCACAAGAGCGACTATGTATGTACAGAGCACGTACAGGGTAACTGTATCGCTACCCGGTTGGGTAACGTTGTGGGGCGGGTTAAGGGGGAGGCTGTTGGAAGAGATTTGGCTTTGAAGAAGCCCGGATTAAATATTTAAGGAAAGACAGATGCCTGTAGCTTGTTCCACATACGAACCGATTTACACACAAACGAGTCGGCAAAACGACCCGTTCTCATGAAGCCAACATAAACCGTGGACGGTTGTTCCGATCGTGTCCGTCGAGTTCAACGCACATGCACCGGCGCACAGATGATCAACGCTTCGAGCAGGCTCCATTGAAATATCTGTAGAACAGACTCAGCATACCTAAATTGCTTCTGTGTATCAGAGATGGCAGTCGGTCTGTTAACAACGGATTGTCAATCAGACGAACCGCCCTCCTTTGCACAGAATCCACCAGGTTTATCAAGTATTTGGGAGCTCCAGCCCAGAGGTGGCTTCCAAATTCAATTGTTGGACGTAATTGAGATTTGCATAGGATTAGCAATTATGTTAATATTAAGTTCAGAATGTATTTTAGTTTTTTATTATTGTGACAGCTGTTTCGGCGTTCAAGGACATTATCAAACGTCGGTTAGGCCACGTTGAGACGACTAACTTATATGATTCTATTTACCCCCACCCGATTTCAATTTTTATGGTGCCTAAAATGATTTATTACCGGTGAAACCGATTTACTGAGAAAATAACTGTTAGGTACTTTGAAATCATATTGCTTGGCAAAAAAATGTAGACATTTAATAGAATCTAAAAAAATAAATAATAAATTTAAAAAAAATGAAACCTTTATCTTTTCAAGTCTATGGCTACTCCAAACTACTCAATTTGTACTTGAAATTTGTTCTTCACATTTGGACACGATTTTATTGAAGTTCTTGTTAATTATTTATCAAAATTTATTTATTTATTACTTCATATACGCAGTATATATGGGCTTTTATATGTTTTGTTAATTTCAATAGTCACATAGATACATAGATAAAATAGAGACCCTTCACGAAATACAAAAACTAAATATTTAATTTGACTCACTAAAAAATTCAGCAATAACGTCGATTCCAATAATTAGCAACAGAGGCGAATGTACAAAACATTTATTTTATTAATTGATAAACTTAAGTTTTTAAGACAAGATTTTTGTGCATAGCACAAAGGGTAACAATTATTTTTATAAACAATAATTATTAGCCTGAAACACTCATCCAAATTGAAAAAACCTTCCGAGAAAAGATAAATGTCGCCGACAGGACTCGAACCTGCACTCTTCTGATTGCCGGTCAGATGCTCTACCGTTGAGCTACGTCGGCTTATCGCAAACCCGCCAAGTTAATCAATATATACTAGTGTTTCATTCAATAATTACTGTTTTATTATATTTTCACCTGTAAACAACCAACTTTATTAGTATGAGAAAGGCTTGTAACGTTAGTTTATTTGTTTGAAACAGACACATTATTAAACAATAAAATCAAAGAATCCTTTGACTGCCCAACTAGAAACAAATCCCGTTTTTGGAGAATCAAATTGACAAGTTTAATTTAAATGATTTTTTTTTGTTTTAAGCCGCTTTATTTTATTTACGTATATTTCGGCATTCGACCGGTTTCGGTTGGACTCAACCTTCTTCAGGAATATACACATATAAACAGTTTATATGTGTACATTCATGTGTAAAAATAAATTAAAGTGGCACAAAAAAAAAAACATTTTTCATTTAAATTATAATGTAAAACCACAAAGTGATTGCTTCCTTTGATAAATTGACAAGTTTAGTTCATAGTACGTACCATTGTACAAAAACAAAAGGGAAACAAGCTAGTACTGACGTAGTATGGTAATATAATATATCTAGAAAAAAGTATAATAATTAAGTATAAAGAGATGTGAAGAATAGTACAGAAAAAAAACAAATATTATAGGTAAACAATTATGTACTCGTATATGCGTTTGATAAGCACTGGTTGCTGCTACGAGGAAAAAAATGCGTTTAAAATTCAGTACCAAACATACTCGTATATAATATTATTGAGTAATACTGATAAGATAGAATTACGTGTCACTCAGCTTTATGAGCCGACGGCGAAACTCATGGATGTAGCCCGAAGAGGGTGCAGCAAATAGATATTTTATTCATACCTCACATTCATTGATACTTACACTTTAATAATTGTTGAGGATGTATGCAATAATCTTCCGTTTGTATTTGTATTCCGGTCAGTTGAACATATCTACAATGTCTTAAAAGAAACCCTTTGATATATAAATTAGATTTTGATAAACATCTAATAAATGGGTATTTTCGTGCATTAATTTCAGAAATTCAAAAAAAAATCGCCTTTCCCTGAAATTACCTTTCTTGCAAAGCGTTATATATAGTTTATATTGTTTAAATATAAATATTGTCTTAGAATATGATGTAGAATCATATCCTTTTGGACCACCGATTTCTGTTAAAGTAGAAAATATGCCAGAAACACTCATCCAAATTGAAAAAACCTTCCAAGAAAAGATAATCGTTACCCTTTGCGCTATGCACAAAAATCTTGTCTTAAAAAACTTTAGTTTATCAATTAATAGAAAATATGCGTTTGGACCATTGTGCTTTTTTAAACTTGCTTTAATTTTCTCTGTGAGCCATCATAGTGTTTTCAATTAAAACCTTTTAAATGATCGCAGCGCTATAATTCTTTGTCTGCTTTTAAATGTCAGACTGTATAATAATGAAAATAACATAATATTATCTTGCTTTTAAAGAAATTTATTTTCGTTTTAATTTATTACATAGTGGTTTACGCAATAATTTATTATTACAGTTTGAAAATGGCCTTAAACTCCGAAACAGCTGTCATAATAATGAAACCTAAAAATACTTGGATCTTAGATAAAAACTTTAATTTGATTTGTATTAAATGAAAAAAAAAGAATTAAACTTATTTTATTCGACCTAAGAACACACATTTATGTTAGTTTTCCTAACGGAATTTTCACTTCGTAATTAAACTCTGTATCACTATAACAAAACTGTTCCACTATTTTTTTTTTATATGAATACCGCACAAGCACATCGCGCCCTTGAGGTGATTTTCCCACGAAAACGGTGCTATAGAAGTAATCCAAATATCATTATTATTAACAGTTGCACACAATTGCTCCCGACCGTCTGGAGCCAGTGAGACTATAGCATTACCAATTGGGGAATGTTGTGAGGCTGAAGGTATTGGGGAGGGGAAGGAGAAGGGGAAGAAGAAGGTGGGGAAATACCTGGCTATTCTGGTATACCTGGTTAACAAACACGACTAAAAGCCATTTCAAGCAATGTTTCAATTCTGAATGGTGGTCTTTCACAAGAGTCCACTACTGTCCACTACTTTCTACTGTTTTTCATATTTTGAAAATATCTTCTATCAACTTGTGTACATTGATCACTTCATACACATACCATTTCTTCTATTATCACGCTACTATTAGTATGATTTATTTTTTTTCATTATTTATTAATATATATTTTTTTTTAACTAAGCTACTGCTGAAAAGCTACTCTCAGTAGCTTAGCGGGTATAAATTCCCATTCTATGAAAAAAAAAAATAGAACATTAAAAAAAAACAGAAACTTCCCGGTTTCGTCCCACCTTCAAGAATCTTTTACGATAAAAGATCATGCAATATGGTGTACCCGTTGTCTATTTTTTTTCTGCAGTTAATAATATATTTCAATACTCTACAGTCCATGATTTGCATTGACGTGGAAATTTTTGTAAATTTCATGACACCTAAGCACACCGTTCTGTAGTGTTTGTAGAGACAAACAAGTTTGCAATAGCTGTTCTTCATTATGTCATCTATACCAGAACTCTGATGAATCTTACAATATGTAGTATTGCGGCTTGGATAATGTAGCGTTATTGATTTGTGTTACAATATTGTTTTGGTTTTCTATTTTATGTCCCTGTTAAACGTTTGAAAAAGATTGTTCATTACTTCATGGTTTAGAATCTCTATGTACTTATAATTTTTGACAGCTCTTTATATTTATGTTCTAAAATCCATGTACAAGTCCAGATGGGCGTATGATCAAAATAAATAAATTATCGTTAAAATGTGGCTTCTCCACACTATGAGAATGCCTTCGGAAGGCGTAACAGCTGCCACGCGTAATAATAATTACCCTGCAATTTTTTTTTTTATAAATATTTTTTTTTTTCAAATTAATGGTAATAGTTATTTTT
The DNA here is from genome assembly GCA_022606495.2 of Halesus radiatus. NCBI lineage: Eukaryota > Metazoa > Arthropoda > Insecta > Trichoptera > Limnephilidae > Halesus > Halesus radiatus. The sequence continues at coordinate 12,472 of JAHDVE020008017.1, read as the reverse complement.
AAATTGAAAAAACTGAAAATAAAAATGAAGTTCCACAAATTTGAACATGAACACAATAATATTATAGTGTTTCACAGATCCTAAAACAAACCGTTTCTGATATTCCATCTATTAAATTCATTTAAAAACTAAATACAAATATTTAATGAACATTGGTAAATTGTCTGAAGGTGGTGAATATGCATACTCGTACATACAGATTATTAAGAACAGTGTTCTGAATCCAATTAACCTCTTTTTATAATTAAACTACCCGATATGTACCCGGCTTTGCTCGAGTTTTTTTTTTTAATAAAATCATGAAGTTGTAAGTTCTTGCCTGTCGTTTGGTTGCCATAATTGATTTGAAAGCGAATGTAATGCTTTGTGACGAATATTACTATCTCTAAATAAATACACAAATAAGCATTCTACCGTATGAAGCGATCACTTTATTCATTATAATCAAATGAAACAATCAAACTTTGTTTTAACCACATTTATTTTTCACGCCTACCGGTTTCAGAACAACCGTTCCATCGTCAGGGAAAAGTATTAACTTTGTTTAATTTTATTAAATTAAATTTTTGTCGAAATATATTTAAATAATTAAGTTCTTAAGTAGGTAACTAACCAACAAACCATCACGACGTTTCCCTCAGGGGTAGGCAGAGAGAACGGACCGCCAAACAACTCGATCTTGGCATACACTGCTTACTTCATTCACATCCATACATTGTCTCATACATTCTCTTCTGTTATTCCGACTTCTGACATGGCCCGCCTCAATTATTTGATTAACTTGATCGTGCCACGTCTTCCTCGGATGTCCCAGGCGTCTTCTTCCATTCACATTCGCGTCATATGTTCTCCTTACACTCCTTTCTTCGTTCATTCGCTCTACATGCCCGAACCATCTAAGCGTCTCTTTCTTAATCTTGCTCATTACGCATACATCAGCCTTGCATTCTTTACGAATCTCAACATTATTCACACGATCATACGTGATTTTACCACACATTCGTCTCACAGATCTCTCAGTAGGTACCTACTTGCATATTTTAAAAATATTCTACCCAAACAAACCTTGTTATTTTGAATATGTAATCTGTGGCTAACCAGAGTGGTATATATATATGGGCAAACCTCAAGACAACATGGCGGGTTTAATGTTTTTCATACTAATTTTAAAACATTACAGCAACAGTTGTACATATTGGATTTCATTCAAACTGCTCTCTAAACCTTTCCGGCACTAACAAGAATAAACTGTAGTATTTTCAGCGAGATTTTTGAGAAAATCGACCACAGACACACAGACAAATATTCGTTTATACATATGGAAAAGAGATAAGCACAAAAAATTATCGTTTCACGTAATTATAATTTTTCAACACGTTTTTTAACCAAAATACTGTGCTATATATTACGCACGCTTGCTTCAATTGCATGGCAAAATATTAAGTAAACGTGTGTAGAAATCGTAAAATACATCATTAATATTTGAGCACTTACCAAAAGGACCGTAAAAGATGAATAAAATTGTTTTATCAACATCCCAAATCAGTAAACACTTTAATAAATGTGTATATTTTGCGATTTTACTACAGAGCACAAATAAAACGCGTCATAATATTATTTGCTTGATAGATTTCTTTGTGTTTCATTGGTTTTTGTTAAATCATTTTTACAAAATCCCTTTTAAACTTTTTGGTCAACCTTTTTATACTTTAACGTTTGTTATACCATTGAAACATTAACTACAACTGAAACATGTTTTTATTTTTTCGAATTTTGTTTTTAAAGTAAATTGTAATTTTTTTCAATTGGTACGCAGTAGAAAAACTCTTAAGGAAAATTATTTTAGATTCATGTAAATAAATTTTAAAAATATTTGGAAATACAAAATAATGCACTTGATTTTTACCGTATCACTTGGCACCCTTGAGGGGTGATTATTCACAAAAACAGTGCTACACAAATTATTCAATTATTATTATCTAAATTCATGCTATAAATATTGAACATGGTTGGAGGCAATTCTTCTACAATATTTACAAGATTTATTTGAATGAATTTAGAAAATTAAGCAAATTGTTTTGAAGTATTTTTCTTTAAAATAAATTATGAATTTTTCTATTGAGTCCCATAAGGAAACATTTATCCAAATAGTAATCGCAATATGCTGAATTGCGTAGGTACCTCCATAATAAAGCTTTCATGACTCATGTTTTTAATGAGTATAACAATTGCTTTATAATCACGGTCATCGGTAAATATTAGATAATGTTTATACTGTCCAAAATTGTAGTAAAAAAGAATGAATATCAAATTTTAACATACCTTTTTGTAACATATCCTGTGGCCCAGTAGTAACTTGCCGTACGGTTCAAAACAAACACTTCACCCTTTTTATAAATAACGCAAGCAACAATTGAAATAACCACAAAAATCAAATATTAAAACTGCCCTCTGGACAATCACTCAACAGTCCGCGATGTGCCACAGAGAAAACGCTTAGAAAACACTCGCAATTTGATTCGGATATTTTGATGTCGAAGATATTAGGTTTTGCACGGAAAACTTCGCGAGAGGAAAAGCGACGTCGATTTCGGACGTCAGTTTTAGACGCGGCGCTGCGTCGGATCCTAGCGACGCTCGGAGTAGAACTGAACGGTGAGCGCGTTGTTTGTGACCCGGTGAGACGAGAGGGGCGTGGTGGGAGTTGGGCGGTGGGAGGCGGGGGTTGGAAGGAGGTTAGGGAGGGGGAAGGGGGATTTCCCCCGTTCCGCCTGCAGAGGTATTTTCACCTGTATCGGAACGATTCTTGCGCGCCAGAGCCTTTTTAGATACAGAATTACAACCCACATTCGTAATACGTTAAAAATAATGAAGGCTTTATCAAAGATCTGAAATTATCAATATTCTCAAATTGATTGGTAGAATTTTTTTTTTATGTGACACCTCACTAGAACGCTAAGCATACGAGCCAATTTACACAAAAACGAGTCGGCGAAACGACCCGTTCTCATGAAGCCGACGTCAACCGTGAATGACTGTTCCGCTCGTGTCTGTCGACTTTAGCTCCTTCGAGTAGACTCCATTGAAATATCTGTACAACAGACTCAGCACACCTACATTGCGTCTGGATGCCCTGTCAGCATAATCTAATTCCGTACTGTGAAGTGTTAATTGTCAGCATCCAAAAAGAGACATGGAATGATCTGCCGGCCAATATGTTTCATTCATCTTAGAACCCAAGTTCACTCCTTCCTATCCTCTAAAACACAGTCAACACAGCATCCCCAAAGTTCCATATGCGACAGATTAAACATCTGGGGAACAAATACTTGGATGTTCTTGATATTTTTGGTACATCAATATGACAGTATAAGCATGCATTAGCACGGTTTTTTCATCGAGCAGAGCTATGTTATTTGTAACTATTTAACTCTGAATAAAATCTACAAATCACGTTGTTTCTTTTTATATTATATGTATAATTGTCCATGTAAAAGCCTGTAATGGGTGTAAATAAATAAATAAATGAATAGATTAGTAACTATGTATTTTTTTGAAACTGTAAATTCTATGCGGATAATTAGGAAAATTAAATTATATGTGTCATACGTACTGAAATTGTAGGTAAAATTTTCAAAACAGCATTCACCGGGTTTCAAACTTGACCTGTTTCAGATATTTTGGGATACATATCATAGAATTTAAATATTACATGTCGAGGATTTTTATCTTTTGAAACCTTGTACATTTCCCTGACAACCCATGTAGAATTTATAGGTTAATCGTTTGTGGTATTGCTTGAGTTAGCAACCTGTAAAGTGGTATGTAGAGACATTTTTGTATTCTCGTCCTTAAATGGTTTGATCGGTATGAATTTTTTTCTCCATAATTTGAAAATGTATGACCATGAGGCGTTGAACTAGCAAAGGAAGAATGACAGCAAACAGAGGGCTGTAGAAATAAGATCACTGAGAAGTATGTGTGTTAAAACCATATTTGATCTATTGCAAATGTGGAAATCGAGAAAGAATGCAAGACTGCAGATGTAAACGTAATAAGCAAGTTTAAGAAAGGGACGCTTAGACGGATTGAACACGTTGAGAAATAGAACGGAAAAGAGACCACCGAGAAAATACATAAAAATTAATGTTTGTCTGTGTGTCTTCGATTTTCTCTAAAATTACTTAACCGGTTTCGCTGAAAATAGAATAGTTTATTTTTATTAGTGCCGGGAAGGTTTAGAGAGTAGTTTAATAAAATTTTATTTTTCTTACGCACGCCGAGAATTGAACTGGCGACCCACGGATTCAGAATCGAGGGCCTTAATCCGTCGATCGTGGAGGCCGTCTTTTCTTCATTCACATTCATTCATACATCGTCTCATACATATCCTTCTGTTATTCGAACTCTCGACTTGATAGGACTTGATATTTGATTAAATTGTTTGTACCATAGCTTCATCGGGCATCCCCGATTTCATCTACCATTCACTTTAGTGTTTTATATTTTCACGGCGGTCCCTTTTCCGTTCATTTCGTATTCAATTCGTCTAAGCGTCCCTTTCTTAAACTTGCTTATTACGTTTACATCTGCAGTCTTGCATTGTTTACGACTATTACTCTCTCTGAACAAAGAAACATTTGAAATTTTTATTTCATTTCAAACATTTATTTTTTCAAAGTGTATATAAATAATAAAGTTCTTAAGGTGCCTACTTGTGTTTTCAATTTTGAAAATATTCTAACCAAACAAACCTTCTTCTTTTGAATATGTAATCTGTGGCTAACCAGCCTGGTATTTCTGTGGGCTAACCTCAATACAATATGGCGGTTTAATTTTTTTCATACTAATTTTAGAACGTTCTACTACATATTGGATTTCATTCAAACTATTTCCTAAGCCTTTCCGTCACTAATAAGAACAAACTGTGCAATTTTCAGCGAAACCGGTTGAGTAATTTTAGAGAAAATCGTGGGTATACAGACAAACGTTCATTTTTTATGCACAGAGAGATATGAGTGAAGCATCAATTTCCTTTCAAATATCAATTGAAATTTAATATTACCTCTTGATTTCGACTTCGTTACAGAACGAACTAACCCTTGGAAATATTTTTTTCTATATTTCATTGGTAGTAGGAACACAGAATCTGAAGCAAACAACTACTGTTCTCTTTGGCTCCAAAGCAATGCAATCTCCTGTTGGTATTACGTGAAAACCTTTTCGTCAAAGAGCTGAAGGCTTAGCTCATAATATTTCACCGTTTAATATCGGAAAAACATCCCTGTATGATAGACATGGTCCAAATTGAATGAATGACTTAAATGAATCAATTCAATATCGTGATACACGCCATCCGATTCTTAATCTTACACGAAATTAATTGTTTCAGATACATCGGAGTCGGTTCATAGACTGATTAATTATGGTAGTAGTCATGATGTCCAGAGTGTCGGTCTGGGTCTCCAAATATTGTTCCTTTGCAAAGGGGAACAATCTCGAATATTTTGAGTTTTGTAATCTGCTGTGGTCAGGTATGAAAAGAGAAGTGGCGGAGGTCCGAGGGGAAGCGAAGTCAAAGGCAGTTGTAGGTTCAAGTAGAAGAGGTAGCGTTGGTTGAGCGAAAAAGTGAGAATGCCTTGGTATATTTGGTATTTGGTCAAATTTAAATTCAGAATACCATTAATATAAAAATAATCTTGTTCTAAAGAAATTAAAGGATTATTATTTAAGCTTCATATTTTGAATGTTTTATTAAAATTATGGGAATGGGAAAAATATGCTAAAAACTAAGTGCATGAATGCTGCAGGAGTTACTCCGTTCGGAGGACCGTTTTTGGTATTTTATATTTAAATATAGAATTTGCATCATAGCTTGATGCAAATTCGCTCTGATAGCCAATTTGTCGTTGAGTTTTCGTGGCCGAGTTAACCGACATAAAATGGTTCAGAAAGTGTTTTAATTAGTTCCTTTATCAGAGGAATGTGTGTTTCTTTGTGTAGAGTATTAACCCTGATCCACGAAGGAGCATTCAATATTAGTCGAATGTTCTTATTTTGTGGTGTTTGTAAGGGTTTGTGTGTATTTTTGCTGTGTTTCCCCAAATAGGTGCAGCCTATGAAAATATGGTTCTGATGGTGGTTTTATGTAGGAGTATTTGATTTACTGTGAGTAATTTACTATTACCAACCATGGAGTTGAGAGAACTTATGGCGAGAGAGAACCTAGGTAGGGACGGCGCGCCCGTATTTAAACCCTCAAGCGCTGAACCGAGCGTGACGTTGCTCAGTTTGCAGATCGCCCATAACTCGTTTAAATTGAGAGCTCGTGTCATGTGCTGTGTAATCATCGGCAAATTGTTATATTTTTAATTAGTTTAGCCTTATGTCCTATCTCTCAACCCAGACTGCCTCCCTCTTGCATCTTCATTAATTTTGTTATTGAACATTTGAACATTCGAGCAAAAATATGGAGTCCAAAGCCCAATAACAATCAGAAAATTCTTAAATATAATTCCTTAATCGAAACACATCTCTTCTTTTATTGCCTATTATTGACGCGAGCGCCCAGCTAATCGAAGAGAGACAGGGCCCTTACTAGGCAAGGGGAATGAGGTTCAGGGTAAACATCTGGTAGGGCCTCGTAAATATTGAGCGGTGTGGTACTCTATTAACCATTTCACATTAGGTTTCCGGTTTGGTCATAATATTGGGGATCTGACTGTGAAAGGAGCGCGGGAACCAAGGAAGATGAACTATCAATTCGATTCACACGACCCGTCCTGTATATGAATTCTTCATTCCTTAGATTAGACCTTGCAGCCCTATGATTTTTTAATGCGCTATTCCATAATGACGACGTGGATACTATAATCTAACGTTTAGAATCCCACGATGCAATCGATAAAAACCAGTACGCCATCGTTTAAACCGTCTCTAGTCAGTCAGTAATTCCATGCAGCGCGTATTCGCATTTAAAGTCCGTATCCCCAACCAAGTAAGTCAAGGAATTAAGATATTTTTTTCCGTGTGCAGTTGTGACGTCGTAGTCAGTATAAATCTGGTCCGTCGATATCGAATCTGTCCGTACTAGGTCCACAGAGCGCAATTTTTGTCAAGTCACTGCGAGACACTAGTAAGAAGTTCCTTATTAATTCATCAATGCCCGCGGCGATTCCGTTCGTAGCCAAGCCATCGGGTTCGATAGTCAAGTGGTAATTTCCGAAATAATCAGTAGTAGGGCGCATCCTTGTAATATTGTATTTTAAAACGAAACCATTATTTACTACATTGCAATGTTAATACATTTTTCATATTATTTATTATCTATTTAAGTAAGATTTTTGATATTGACAGATTAAATGCATTCACAAGACTGGGTGAATCAGACTGAATCGATTCCTCTACTGCGAATGAATCTGCCCATGTGTACTGTGGGGTGGTATTCTACCGGTCAATATATCATTGAACAGAAATTTGCGGATATTGGGTTCCGAAAGCCGTAAAATCCTTCAGTTTGTCAAAGGGCAAAATATATTTTTCGAAACGTTTTTTCGAAAACAAGTTATATTTCATAACAGAGTGGTAGATATTCCCAGTATCATCCTGTTATTAGAACACTATTCTCAATTCGTTGGAAATGCTTTAAGTCGTTGGTATTCGGTTTCCGGATCTGACTTATAATAATATTATATATATTCTTTATACTAATTCATACTTAAGTCCAAAAATGTTCAACATCATACCCGATACATGGAAATCGAAAAGTGCAATTTTTCTTCGCAAATTGGTCCATGATTGACTTCTTGGTTTAGGGAGAGTCTAAATCGAAAATGTGCTGATTGGCAGTTAAACCTTTAATTAATTTTTTCAATAATTACAAACACATACATTAGTTGCGCTTTGGCCTTATTACTATTACCATCTCATGGTTCGATTTGCTTTACTGAATTTGTGTTGCATTGTTTGTACTCTTTGGGAGGGAATCTTAACTGGATTGAAAGCCCTGACCAAGGAATGGAAAAGGACAAACATGTAGTCGTAAACAATTTACTAGAGTTACTTTTTGTGCTTGCTGAACGAAATATATTTAATATGTTTTTTTTCTGTACTATTCTTTACTTTACTCTCAAAGCTTGCAAAAATAAATAAATAAATAAAATTAAGTTTGCTGCTATAACTAATAAATATGTATAATAAAGTGTGCAGTGGCTTATAAACATGATATATATAAAGGAAAAAAAACATAAAATAATATATAACGGCAGGTAATATATAAAGAACAGAAATGCATAATTATAAGTTGAAGTTTCGCATAACCCACCTCACTAGGCTAGCTTGTATTGAGGCAGTATTTTTTCTTGTTGCTTTTTATCTAGGTGTTGCCTATTGCAGTCTTGTTATTTTATAATACCTGGGCGTCTTGTGTAGGACTAGCAGATTCTTCAGTAGTAATCAACTGCTAATCCTAAACAAATCTCAAGTACGTCCAACAATTGAATTCGGAAGTCACTTATGGACTGAAGCTCCCAAATACTTGATAAATATGCTTGATTCTGTGAAAAGGAGGGCGGTTCGTCTGATTGACCATTCGTTGTTAGCAATCTCGGATGCACAGACGCAATTTTAGTATGCTGAGTCTATTCTACAGATATGTCAATGGAGCTAGCAGCGTTGGTTCCCTCCGCGCCGGTGCACGTTCGTGAAACTCGACGGACACGAGCGGAACACCCATTCACGGTTGATGTCGGCTTCATGTGAACGGGTCATTTCGCCGACTCGTTTTTGTATAAATCGGCTCGTATGTGGAACGAGCTACCGGCATCTGTCTTTCCTCCAACATTTGATCCGGGCCTCTTCAAGGCCCGCATTAACAAATCCCTTCCTACAGCCCCATCTTTAACCCCCTCACAACGTTGCCAAATTGGGCAGCGATATAGTTACCCTCTACGTGATCTGTACATACAGAGGAGCTCTTGTGAGGAGTCGCGTAAAAAAAAACTTTGAATATACACTTATAATAAAATATATTCAGTAATTTTTTAAATCAATAGCTTTAAATTAGAGTGAGTGCACCGGTAAAAACCCAATCAATCATTACTTCTAATTAAAAAAAATAAACTGTGTTTGAAATTTATCTGTTAATTAGATTTTTTGATGTTATCTGGAAGAATTTTGAAAATTTTTGTCCTAAAGAGCCTAAAATTCCGTTGGCCAAAAGTAATATGAGTTACAGGAATTTGTAGTAAATCCTTGTTAGTATTTCTAGTAATACGAGTGTTTAGTCTTTTTTCATAGTAAATATTTTTGTTGTAAAAAGATCAGTGAGAATTGTTTTAGCGTAAATCTGCCGAACGTCAAATACTCTATAAATGAATTAAAAATTACTTTGTAATCACCACTTTATTAATATCTACATATCAACATGTTTCGAAAGCGAAGCTTTCCTCGTCAGGAATATACAGAATACTAATAAATTATTAAGTCAAGTTTAGACAAATGATAAATATAGAACATAATAATGTAAGAATAAACAAATTATAAACATAAACAAAAATTGATTAAAGTAGGTAATAATTAAAAATGATTATAAAACATTGAATAACAAATTATTTTTATTATTAATATTAATATGAAAATAAATTCAAGCCATAGCTATTTTTTAAATAGTTGATTGTCAATTATATTTGTTTCTTTTTTTTGATTTCTAAAATTTCAAATTTGTGTAATTGTAAATCGGTTGTATTTGTAGGTAAAATTAAAAAATATATTTTTTATCAAAAGAATGATAGGTTTCCAAAATATGATTGGCAAATTCAGAATAATTATTATTCTTTAAATACCTTAGGTGTTCCTTGACTCTAATACTGAAACTTCTAGAAGTCTTTATTATGTAAAAAAGTTGCAATCGTTACAAATTATTTTATCTACCCCCGATTCATTCAAAATATTATTTATCATTTGTGTATACTTTGAAATTATTATTTTTTAGTATTCTTTATATTCCTGATAAGGAAATCGTCGAAGCACATTAATATGCGTTTATTAATAAGTGGTGATTACAAAGTAATTATTAATTCATTTATTAATAATGATCCCACAAAGTGAATCCCAATATTTTGAAGAAATTATAGTCAAATACTCTTATCGTATGAAAGATTAAGTTAGAGTCTGTAATTAGAGGTAGCTTAAAGAGTATTTTTATAATCGTTTTTGTGCCTTTATGATTGGGTCTAATGTAGATGAAGTACCCCCTACCAATGCTATGATACCACACTCAATATTAGATTGACAGACCGCAAAATAACTCATGTTCAACTGTTGTAAGTCGAGAAATTTTCGAATGGTTCGGAAAATGTACATGGTTTTTCTTATTTTATTTGCATTGATCGAGTATGAAGAATCCATTTGAGGTATGGATCAATGGTGAGGCTGAGGTACCTCATCTGATTAGTGTGCTCAATGTAGGGGCACTGACAGTATTCATTGAGATTCATACATGTTTGTATTCTAATAGAGAAATCGTCATGTGGTTGACCTATAATATTTATGCTTGATACGACATATTTATTTTTATCGGTGTTCAGTGTGAGCGTATTTATATCCAACTTTTTTTTAACAAATCTTATATTCGTTTTGGCTTTTTTAAAAACATCTAGCCAAGTGTCAGATCCAAATAGTAAGACAGTGTCAACAGCAAAACTAACAATTTTCGTCAATTTTGGAATGACTTATTAAAGATTATAAAACTCACCACTCGGGAACGGAGAGACCATAATGTCCTGGGTTCGAGTCCCAGCTGCTACTGTTACCTTTTTTTCTGTGTATTTTTGGTTCATGTTTCATTTCGAGAGTTGTCGGTTTTATCTTCAATGATTAAAAATATTTAACAATTTTCTCCTGAATATTAAGATTGCGTAAGTTATTAATATACAACAGGAACAAAGTTGGTCCTAATATTCTTCCTTGTGGAATACCGTAGTCAGTTAAGCACTGGTTGCAAAGAATATTATTTTTTTCACTTTTTGCTGGCGTCCAGTAAGGTAGCTCATAAAAAGTTAAATTCATTGCCCGTAATATTGATTTCGTCATTTTTTTATTATTATACCGTGTGATACTGCAGCAAGGGCTTCAGAAAGGTCTAAAAAGATTGAAATACACTTTTTGCTTTAATCGAGGTTTTTAATGGTGAAATCTGTGACAGCGGCAATGGCATCATCTGAAGTACTCTTATTTTCTTTAAACTTATATTAGTTTTCTGAGAGCAGTTTAGAGATCATAAGCAATTTTACCAACTGTGTATTGATAAAATTTTCAAATACTTTAGATTGACTGGTCAGTAGAGTTATTGGTCTCCAATGGGTTATGTCTATCTTGTTCCCAGTTTTGCGTATAGTAATAACAATACCTTGTTGTAGATATAATATCTTTTCTTATCAGTTTAGTTTCACAACCTACCCCAACTGAGGATGACATAGTTCAACTGACTTCAGACAATCGGGAACGATTGGGACTTTGGTGTGGTATTCGCATAAATACACCTTATGGCTAGCAATCCATTAGCTACAAGGCATTCAATTTATATAATGCCCTCCCGGATGACATTAAATAAGAAAGAAACCTAGATGGATTTAAAAAGTGGTTCCTTCTGATCTTAAAGTAATAAAATAATTAAACTATTTATTATTTTTAATGTTTAAAGAACTATTCTGGTTAAATATGTAAAAATAAATTTTTCTCTTTCTGGAATTGAAACACATATTAACTCCATGCAGGAGGCTTTAAGGAAAATAATTTCTCTCAGTGCCTATGTCATCTTTGAGGACGCTGTATGGAGTGTCTTTTTGAGAAGAGGGGATAAACATGGATCTTGAAGAGACCCATATTATGGGAGGTAGAATACACAGAGGCCAGCAAATATTTCTACAGCCAGGTTATTGAACTCGAGAACAAGTCGTAGAAAAGACCCGTTACCATGTGACAAATGTCAACCGTGTACAAACGTTGAGCGTGCGATTGGCGTGTTTCTTGACTATGAACTGGTGCCGAAGGGATCAATGACGCTCGTTCAGTAAAGTATTATCCATTGAAATACCCCTAGAACAAAAAACAGAAATCCCACCTGATATCTCTGGTCTCTAGATTGCAATCCGGTTTTTTTAAGATGTGGGAATCTATCAAACGGGCCGCCCATTTCTACACAGAGTCAAGGGTTTTTTTTTGGTATTTTAGGTATTTTGTACCAGAGGTAGCTAACAAATTCAACAGTAGATCGCACATGCAATTTGTACAGATTTGTAATATTAACTTCATCATCAAAGTTTCCTTTTTAATTGAGTTCACTTTGACCAGTTTGATTATAAACAGCGATCGTATAACGATCAGTGTCACCCCATTTTGAAAATCTGTCAACGCATTTCAAAGGCATTAACGGTTACATGGTTTGATATTGGTCAGCGTGAATTTGAACGTG
>JAHDVE020008016.1:0-44074 GCA_022606495.2 Halesus radiatus | reverse complement strand
ATCGTATGGGTAGACTGTAATACAAAAAAATGCTTTTATTTTATTATATATAACTATGTACAATTTAAATTGTATTTATAATTTCTCCAAACGATTGGTATTCATTTTGTGGCGTCATTTTAATAAATGAATTTAAAAACATACTTAGGATTCATTATTATCAGGATTTTTATTTTTTTATTTTTTTTTATTATTCATGTATTTCTGATGATGAAAGCGTCGCTTTCGAAACATGTAGATATCAATGTATATTTATAAAGTGGTGAATACTAAGCATATTTTTAAATTCACTTACAAATTGTATTTATCTTAATAGGACCAAAAAACCACATAAAGATTCTGTTGTGTTAACTAATGAAACGGGAAAATATATTATTTAGTATTGCTAACTGTATTTAGTAACTGCTGATTTTGAAGCGCTAAGTATTTTAAATGTAGTTAAATAATTATAGTTTTTTGTGTAGACCACGTGAGTAATAACAAAGATTCAAAAATACATTTCGACAAAAAAGTTAATCAGAACGAAATGAATTAAAAGACATATTTGCATGTCTCTTGAAACCTTTCAGGTTTATGTAGAATAGAGATGTTATTAAATAGCACCATACCACGTGGCATGCTATGCTGAGCCGACACGTCTGCTTTGCTATGAGGTATTCATAGCAGATCGTTATTCTGCCCCTGGCAGTAGTTGTTTGGTACATGGAAATTATAGCATTCCAAGAGGTTTAGACTTTATATCAAAGTATGTTTAATTTTGTACGCTGTTACTGCAAGGGTTCCACTCTTTCTAGATTGGAGACTTCGTAGCGCATGTCAGAGACTAAATCGTCATGATGCATAAATTGCGGTTACTCACCGTGTCTTTTTTAGATCTTTATAGTTTTTTATTTTTATTTTTTAAACTGGTGTACTATTCTTTCTAATAACAAACCTCAATAGTTTGTAGACAACTGAAATATATTGTCTAAGAACGTAACTTTAAGGATTCTAGAGATGAAAATTTAAATATATAGCTTTATTTTATAATATACCTAAATAACTCCCTTTTGGTGATAACGAAAATTGTGCAGAAATATGGAAAACATAGTAAATTACTTCTTACGTATTTTTTTTATTAGATCGTCCGTGTTTTGGCTTGTTACGAGCATGTGCATATTTATTGTAATTACCTGATCATTATAATTTAATGGTTTCAGAAATAAAATAAAAATTTAAAAAATTGCGCTGCTAACACAAGTAATTAATTATTACAACAATAGAACTGTTCTACTTTAACGGGGAGAGGGACGTCGGAGAGTTATTATTTATTAATTCAAAATAATGATAATATTATTATTTTTATAAACAATAATTATTATCCTGGAACACTCATCCAAATTGAAAAAAACCTTTCCGAGCAAAGATAAATGTCGCCGACAGGACTCGAACCTGCACCCTTCTGATGTCCGGTCAGATGCTCTGCCGTTGAGCTACGTCGGCTTATCGCAAACCCGCCAAGTTAATCAATATATACTAGTGTTTCATTCAATAATTACTGTTTTTATTATATTTTCACCTGAAAACATCAGAAGGGTGCAGGTTCGAGTCCTGTCGGCGACATTTATCTTTGCTCGGAAAGGTTTTTTTCAATTTGGATGAGTGTTTCAGTATGATAATTATTGTTTATAAAAATAATTGTTACCCTTTGCGCTATGCACAAAAATCTTGTCTTAAGTTTTTAAGAACTTTAGTTTATCAATTGATAATATTATTGTCCAATACGATAAACACGGTGTTTTAAAAGAGAAAAATATTTGTAACTTTTTTTTTTAAATTTGCACGGGCTTAGCATTTATCAAAATATAATCAGAAATATTACACATTCTGACCGTTCTACGCATGTTTTACAAAAACATTTAAAAAGTTCAATATCCTTAAAAAATGCTATGATTTGTTTCTATAACATGTCGATAAGATAAATTAAAAAAAGTGCAGTGTGTAGTTTTTTTTTTTCATGAACACTACGTAACTTTAATGTTTTTTATTGTAATGCGGATTCAAAATCTTTGGTTATGTTTATTTAAAAAAAATGCAACGAGAAAGGATTAAAAATACTTTTCTCCACTTTAAAAATCATATTCGTAATTTAAATATTTTGTAAAACATACAATGGGACGGTCAGAAAAGGTAATATTTCTGATTAGATTTTGATAAATACAAAGCCTATTTTTAAAATATTTATAAAATATTTTTAAAATTTATTTATAAAATTTATATAATATTATTTATGCCTATTTATAAAGTATTTTTCTATTTAAAAACATTACGTTTATCGTATTGCGTAATAATACTATCATTATTTTGAATTAATAAATAATAACTCTCCGACGTCCCTCTCGCACTTAAATAAATACTTGAAAGAGAAACGTATGCCGCTTGCTGGAAATAATGGTATCGTTCCAGTCCTCTATACGTAGCAACAAAACGAAATGAATCAAGTTTGATATATTTGAGCCGATTGCAAGTTATCAATATCGATAGCAAACAAACGAAATAATGGAGGACAGTTAAGATAAGAAGGGTCGGTTGGTCCTATCAGTGGGACAAAAATCGTTATTCATCCAAATAACCATTTCGATCGCACAAAAACACACCCTATTAACTCCGCCCGATGGGTCGCTACAACAAAAGAAACTAAATGCTCTATGTATTTTATTCGAAAAGGTTTCGGCCTTTTAGGATATAGGGAGAGGAATAAATTTCAGCGCAGGGCGGTTACAAAGGGATCGAAAAAATTATCAACCAATAAGTTCTTTTTGCTTTTTAAAGTCGCGCTGGTAAACGACCATCATTAAACGTGTTTGTTTTATTTTTATTTAGTGGAAATTGTATTACTCCCGGCGAGAGACTAAGTCAGTAGTCGAAACGTTGCTTGAATGACAATTAATATTATGTAACTAGAGTTAAATCTCTATTGAAATACCTCCATTCAGAACCGAAACATTTCTTGTAAAGGCTTTAGCCGTATTTAATGACTAGTTCTGAATAGTCAGTTATCCAATTTCCTCTTACCATTCCCTTCCCCTTCTCATCCCTTCAGCATGACAATATGCCGCATTTGGAAATGCTATAGCACCACTGACTCTGGGAAGTTGGGACTCTTGGGGATGTTCTCGTATCATAGGCTTGTATTTAATCAGAACAGAAAAAAATCCCTATGATTTTTTGTAGACAAAGGATTCATCAATATTTCAAAATAAATATTCAAATTCTGTGAAAACTCTATGCGAGTTCTGTTATCATTCGAACACTGAAATACTCGTAACTGCCCCATAATGTAGTAATTACAGACCTTGAATTTTAACTAACCAACTTTAATATTTTGACGAAACGTTGAGTTTCTAGTGTTATATGTAAATAGATGGATTACCTTACAACTTTTCTCTTTTCCATCTCCTTCTACCCCCTTCAACCGTAGGCACACCAAATACAGCTACCATTGTTTCAGTGGTTCCGATCAATGAAACAAAAACTTTTAAATTAACACTCTTAACAAAATACTGGGGGAGAATAGAATTCAACGATACCAAAACATCCTGCAAAAAATTCATATCTGCATCAACAACAATACGTCCTCATCCCACGCTCTCGGCGTCTTCAACATTTGGAAAGCCCTTTATGTCTGGCCCACTCTGTAAAAGCTATTGGATGCAACGTGGACATGAATGGGAACAAAACCACCTCTTGAGATTTATGTGATTTTGATAGGGACGACACCCAGTATTTTCTTCACAGTAAATAACATGGCGAATTCTGGGCGAACACTAAGAAAATATAATTTCTTCAAAAGATTGGTATTCACTTTGTGGCGTCATTATTAATAAAAGAATTAAAAATTACTTTTTAATAACCACTTTGTTAAAATATACATATCAACATGTTTCAGATACAATATACGGAATACTAGAATGTATTCTTTATATTCTTTAAGGAAAGCATCGCTTTCGAAGCATGGTGATATGTATATTTTAATGATGTGGTGATAACAAACTCATTTTTAATTATTTTTCATTAGAACTTTATGGTTTGACATTGCATTATGTAAATGAAACACGTTGTTATATTTATATTTTACATACTTAATACACTTTTAATTAATTTTTTATTTAATTAAGAGATCCAGTATCATTTAGGGTTGTGACAAATAATGATTATGTGTTTCAGTGGTCATCTACGCATCTCGCTATAGTCAGAAGATTGTGGACTCGATTTGCTTGCAGCGAACAAATGTTTGAACCACAGTGTTCACTTAAGGAAGGCGTAATGCCGCTCTAGAGTTTCGGAGAAATGTTTTTTTTTTGTTTAAATGGTGTCTTAGAGTATTAGAAATAATATAGGTACAATAATTTTTACAAAGTGGGAAAGACTTAAAAAGCTTTTTCTGTGAACGAGGTTATAATATCAGTGCGAAGATTGGCGAGCACCGCATCCAGCTTTAGGACCGATCCCTGACTGATGTGAGGTTGCAAAAGAACTAAAAATCAGCTAAAAATGTAAAAAAGGAGAACGACAACTTAGAAAGCTATTTAATTGTATCGTGAAGATATTGATTACTGTATGAAAATATTTTTTAAATGATAAATGCCATTTAAACAACGCGTAAAATTTCACTAACTGGAAACATAAGTTCTAGAGGCGTTAATAATTCACTTTAAAATATAACCGTAGTTTTAAAATTAAATTATCTCGATAAAAACAACAGGATTTTTCATTCTAAACTTACGTTTCATTCTAAACTTACGCTTCATTCTAAACTTACGTTTCATTCTAAACTTACGTTTCATTCTTAACTTACGTTTCATTCTAAACTTACGTTTCATTCTAAACTTACGTTTCATTCTAAACTTACGTTTCATTCTAAACTTACAATGCATTTTTTTTAACGAAAATTAATAAGCGCATAGAATGAACTTTTTTTTTCAAACTTTCGCCGTTTTTACTAAAAGTGTATTTTTTATGTTGCATACATACTTTCCCGCGATAATCTTATGTTGAATTAAATTTTTGTTTATGTTTGTGTGAGTGCAAAAAAAAAAGAGAGGGAAAACTTTCCTTCCGATGACTCCTGTCCGTTAGAGAACGATTCCTTTGGTGAGCTCTAGCACAGATGTTTTTTTTTTGAAGTTACTGCTTTTTCCGGGCAATAGAGTGGCTCTTAATATATGGACAATAGCAGTACAGGGTAACTAACTGTCTGCTAAGTTTGATGGACTATATAATTATGAGATTTCACCTGCCATGTCGCAAGGAACGTTATTAATGATATACCTAGGCATATCAGCATTTTCATAAAAACCATGTTTATTTTTTTTTAATAATTACTGTAATATTTATTTAAAACTTCCACACAAAACAGGTCATGAAAATGTCAGTCATGAAGCACCCTCTATAAACGAAATAACAAAAGCTTTTATAAAAATCAGAATCATTTTTTAATGAGGCCTTCAGTATTACCTCGTTATAATATATTCCTTAGGTGGGTGATAAAAGGCGACTATTTTGGGGATAGTTATATGTTAAAGGGAACAAAAATATCAATTTTGTCTAAATATAGAAATCAAATGCTCGTTAACGCCGACAAAATTTCGTTGTAACTTCTTTAAATTAACAGAGTATTAGATGCTCCCAGTATCGCCCTAGTGAAAGATCTCTATACGGAATTGAAACTTCAAATGGCTTTATCTGTTTGGTGGTCAGATTTGAATATCCTGGTGCTTCCAAACCATCATCATCCCGATAATATTTTCAACCAATTACAACAATATACTCCTTCCTATCATAAACTCATATGTTTTTCATTCCTTCATCATCTCTTTCCTGTCCTATTCCAATCCCATTCACACCCCTCCCCATTCCCTCCTCATCACTCCCAACCCATTCCTTTTCACAGCCAAATTCATTCTGAATCCCTTCCCCATTCCTTCACTTTCCGATTCCCATTTCTCTCAGATCCTTTCCCATTTTTTTTCCCTATTCCCCTTCCATATATGTATATTTTTTTTTAAATATGAGCATAATTCAATCTATTTTTAAATTCACATCATATTGAAAATGCCACTTATTTCCCATTGAAGAAACCGAGTTGGAAGAAATTTCCATTTGTCAAAAGGTTTTACTTTAAACGAATTATGAATTTACATATTTATTTTTCAATTTATACTATATTTTTAAAGAGGTTCTCTGTAAAAACTCAGTCATTATACATAAATTAAATAAAATAACAAAAACACACTTTATGATACATAATACAAATAAAATCATAGGACACAAAGAGAGACACGAGTAATACACAATTAAATTAATACATAATTTCATTAATACGTAATTATATTAAGATGCTATTATATGAATACATAATTTCATTAATACGTAATTATATTAAGATGATATTATACGAATACATAATTTCATTAATACGTAATTATATTAAGATGATATTATATGAATACATAATTTCATTAATACGTAATTATATTGCGCCCTTGAGGTGATTTTCTCACGAAAACGGCGCTATACAAATAATCCATTTATTATTATTATTATTAATATGATATTATATGAATACATAATATCATTAATACGTAATTATATTAAGATGATATTATATGAATACATAATTACATTCATAAATAATTGCATTAATACATTATTAGCCTATCATTGTTACAGTTTTTAAAGTAATGGCAAGACATTTTTTTCTGAAACTCTACACATTTTCGACAAAAATGTCTACATTAGCACCCTTATTACATAGACGACACATTTGATACACAGGGCTAAAGTAGGCTTTTTTGGAATAACTTATTGAAGCTTGCAAATTTCATTGTAATATATTTTTAATCATTACATATGATATAATGTTAACAACTCCCAAATCGAAACACGAAACCGAAAAGACAAAGAAAAGAAAAACGGTAACGGTAGCAGCTAAGATTCGAACCCAGGACCTCATGGTCTATCCGGGACCTGCGCTCTGCACCAACTGAGCTTAAAGACAGCAGGTAAAAAACACACGGAAATTAATTAAGGATGATATTGACAATTCTTAGAAGTCGAAGTATAATAACAATCAAAATGACGGGATTGATCGGGGTAGCCGTAACTCAGTTGGCATAAAACGCAGGTCCTGTATCGTTTTCTTTTCTGTCTCTTTTCAGTTTCATGTTTCGGTTTGAGAGTTGTTCATATTATCTTCAATGATTAAAAATTGGCAACATTATTTCTGAATGTATTCAAGGGGAATTTCAATAATAGGAATTAGGAACATCTGTTTCAATACAGCTAAGACATAAATAAAGTTAATGTACAAAAACATATATTTAAAGGCAGTAACCAAGCGCAATGCCAAACACTTTCCTGCTTACAAGTAGAAGAGCGAATCCTCGAGGAATCTAAGAAATAGCTACACTAATGATTTCATTAAAAAAAACTGAATCAGTTTTTTTTTCCTGCTCTCGGCTAAATTCCGTCTCGTATTTTTATTAATTCAAGCGTGCGCCATTGTGCGAGGCGAAACCTTGTAAAATAAAATACATCACCAGGGGCGTACGGTAAAGATATCGACAGTGGGGGCAAAAGCCGTCCGCAGTGGCGCATCGTGCGACACAATCAATACTGCCCCCTTCCCCGACTCCGGCCCAACCCATTAAATATACACACCACGCTACTACACTGCGCATCGGCTGACCAATGTATGGAGATAATATTGTAACGGATTGATACTTAGGTGTCTCGGAGCGTGAGATTATATACGTTTTGACTGAAAATAATGCTGAGTTATTGTTTGAAGGAGTTCGAATTCAAATAGATTTTGTTTTTTATTCCGTTGTCTTAGCCCGTACCTAATATTTTTTCTGTTCTATTTTTGACAAATCACAGTTAATAATAATAATAACATAAAATTTATGTAACGCAGTTTTCTTTTATTTCAATGTACGTGCGCTTTACCATAATAAAATTTAAAATAATGTCTTCAAAAGATTGGTATTCACTTTGTGGCGTTGTTATTAATAAATTAATTAAAAATTATTTCGTATTCACCACTTTATTAATATACCCATATCTCATGTTTCGAAAGCGAAGACAAATTATAAACATGTTTTTGTTTATGTTTATTATGTGTCTATTCTTACTGTATCAGACGCATATTCATTCCAAATTTAAAGATGTTAATAAGATGAGATGAAACGATTACCCAGCCGTGATGAGAAGTCTTATCACTGTGCACATATGGAATTCGCATTGGTTTAACCAATTCATTTGCTTTATGGTTTTGTTTTCATATTTGTATAGGTCTCTGTGCATTCCTAAAATAATATCACTGTTCACATTAGAGGTTCGCATTAATTTAATCGAGTCATTTATTTTCCATTTTTTTACGAGTATCTTAATATTCGTAAGATGATGTATCCTTGATAAAGGATATTATTACTTTACAAATGCGAGATTTACAAATTTTTTTAATGAATTCATCTGTGTTATAGTTTTGTTGATCATCTTTGCGGGCATTTCTTTCCTGAAAGTAATTGCTCCCATTAATAATAATTACCCCTAAACGTAGAACAGATGTTGAATATTTTTTAAATAAATAGAGAAACAACCAGTACGGAGAGTCAGTTGTCATTCAAGAGCCGAACAAGTCTTTTACTTATCTTGCCTTCGCCTTCCCTGAAACCTTCCACATCTGCTGCCTCGCCAAGCCTGAACTCTGCCTGAGGGATCCTGGGACCTACCTAGTCAGGAGTAGCCGGCCCTGCTCGGGCTCGCCAGGACCAGGATCAGGCAGAGAACAACCTCATACAGTGCTCTCACTGTAGCACTGGGTGCGAGAGACCAGAAGAATGGCACTACTATAAGGCATCCTCAGAAGATATTGAACGTATTTGGAACCAGCGCCCTATATTTACAGTTTTTGTGCGCGCAGGTGTCTAGAACCACATCTGTCCAGTATACTTACATTATTGTGTTATATGTTTATGTTTTGTCTATACTTGACATTATTATTATTTAGTATTCTATATATATCCATGATGAAGAAAGAATCGCTTTCGAAACATGTAGATATGGGTATATTAATAAATTGGTGAATACCAAACAATTTTTAATTCATTTAATTAAAATAATGATTACCTAATTCCATACAGTGGTATTCCTACAGTGCTCCTTTAATATTCTATTTGTACATTCTTAACATATTGCATACATTCTTACTTATTTTTAATATTACTCCTATAGTACTCCTTGCTACATATTCATCTAATAAAATTACACAATATTATACAGTATATTCAAAGCGATACAAAAAGAACACATTCACAATAACAGTGCGAAAATAGCAACATTTTAAGACAGGAGTCGGGTTATGTTAAGCAATAACTGACTTTAAAAAATAAATAAGAAGGAAACCGAATCCAAACAACTACCTGAGGCTTGAGAAAAAAAGTTTTTATAATAAATTGAAGAAGTTAAAATTTATCTAAAGTAGGATCTTTTATATATTTTTTTTTAAATCCCGTTCAAATTCAGTCAATTTCTGGATATTACTGTTATTAAACACTCCACCATATTCTTTTAAAAAAAAAGACTTGGATACGCTCACTTTCGGGTTACAAATAACCTGACAATATTTGAATTTCTTCTTCTAGAGTTACGCTGAGAGGAAATGTTGCTTGTGCAATGGTGGAGGTGTAACTAACTATCAGAGAATTTAATCCATGATCTGAACGTTTTATTCTTTCTCCGCATCATGCACTATATTATGTTAGCCGGAATATAAAAACAACTTTCCCTTTTTTCACAATGTTATAATACACTTTTATAATATATATATATTTATTTTTTTAATCAACGTTATAAATATACCACAAACAATAATTGCATATCACAGTTAACTACACGCATAAGAATATATCACAAATATTTTTTAAAAGTGTAAGTTTTAATTTTGTATTAAATGTGGCATTAGATAGTAAAATGACATCAGAGAGTATGTAAAGAATAAAAATTCATGAAGGATATAAAAGTAAAAGATATGCGTACATTTAAAAAATACACTCAGGTTAAATTAAAATTGATTGAAAATATATGATAGTATAGCCTTCTTGTACTTATCTTCCGTGCAGTTAAATAGATCCGCCACATCTGCGTAACTATTACTAACTTTATTTAATCTATAGGTATAGGCGAGTGTTTGTAATGCTCAGTCCTGGTTTTGATGCACTATTATTTATTTTCTTTTTTGTATCTGAATTTTAAAACCTTGTTGCTTTTTTTAAATTTTCTCCGTGTTATTCCCTTATATATTTTAATATATTTAACGCACTTACACACATGTAAACGCCAAGTTTCAAATTCATTCACCGATGGTATCCATGGTTGAGTGGTTAAGATCCTTGGCTACTAATCCGGAGGACGCGGGTTCAAATCCCAGTGTGTGCGACTAAACTATATTTGATTAAATTGTATTATTTCGCAATTTATTGATTTAAAATAATATGTAGTATATTTGCCGCACGTTCCAGAGTGGTAGATACTGTCAGTATCGCCTTGGTGAAAGACCACCATTCGGAAACGAAACGTTGCTTGAAATGGCTTTAGCTGTGTTTAATGACCAGATCTGAATAGCCAGGTACTTACCCACCTTCCTCTCCCATCTCCTTCCCTCCTTCCCCTACTCAATACCTTCAGCCTCACAGCATTCCCTAATCGGGGTTGCCATAGTCTCACTGGCTTCAGACGGTTGGAAGCAACTGGAATTCTCGTGTGGTATCACATAATTTTATTTTTTTTAAATCGTTATCAGTAGATGTTATTTATAATAACAATTATGCATTTTTATTACCAGTTATGCTAGTCACTAAATTCATTGTTTAATAGCACTGTCAATAAATAATATCTTAGTCCAAGAAAAAAAACTAACTTAAAAACCTAATCTAACCTAACCCATTTATCACTTAAAAATCAATAATCACTTTTAAAAAGTGTGCCGATTCGTGTGTGTTAAATTGACATGGAACCGTTTATACCACAATTGTGCTGATCATATATTTATATGAGGTTATTTAGTGAAAAATACGATCTTAAAATTGCTCTTATGAAACATCATTCAGAGATTTAGAATAGAATCGTTACTTGAGATAGCTTTAGCTGTGTTTAGTGATCACATTTGAATTTCCAAGCACTTTTTAAACCCTTCTTTTCCCTTTCTCTTACCTCTTTCTAATCATGTAAGCTTTCCAACATACCCTATTGGAAATTCTGCTGTTCCAATGTCTCCGGAAACTGAAACATTGAGACTCACGTGTGGTATATAAAGCAAAATAAATCACGCATCGGTGCGCAAATGCATCTACAGCCGCGACACTGTAAATAACTAAACGTGTAAAAAAAGTGTTAACTTCTTACGCTTTTTAAGGTAATTTTATAAATATTCTCCAGTTTTAAAAATTATAAATATTTCAAATAAATACGAAGTCTTCTTGTGTCTCCAATCTTATAATAAATGTAACATAAATAGAAAAGGATGATAAAACAGCAATTGCAGAAATCATATCATCTCTAAGCTTAAATTTTTTAAATTTTCTAATAAAAATCTGTTCATCTGAAGTGACCTGCCAGGTAGGTATATTTTTCTGTATCTGTTTGAACATAATTAGATAAAGAATGTGAAGTCTCGCCCTCGAGGTGATTTTTCAAAAAAACGGAGCTTTACAAATCATCCAATTACTATTATTGTTAATTTTTTTAATCTAGCTATCACAAAAACTCCGAACAGTTATAATTCCAGTGTGTAATTAACATAATAATTAGTTCCTGTTCTCTATATACAGAAACGAGACATTATATGCATTTTCAGTACATTTCCAATTAATAAATATAATTAATATTTTCTTATTTCGAGCACGTTTATAGTAGAATACACCATTCTCGTATAGCATTAACATTTTCAATTATAAAAGTATACCGTTACAAAAATACTAGAGAACTTTTGCGCGAATACCGACAAGCGCTACTCAATCGAGGGCTTTTCAATGGCGAAGCTTTTTTTGTAGGTATATGGAATATTTCGCTGCGCCTGCAAAATACTGCCTTTCCAAATACGTGACCGTCGGCTCAAATATTATTACAATGCTGAATAAATGTTGGTTTGGGCGACCTGGCAACATATTACATAATATTTTGTGTATCTATGTGTTTTAGGGGAGCATACAGCATTGTGTACCTTTTTAGCAAAGTCGTATTAGCAAAGTCGTATTGAAATAGTGTCGTGGGCTACCCAGAATCTTGTACGAAAAAATGTATGATGCTTCTGACTTGATTAGGAAATTTTTTACTGCTGAGTAGTATATTTCTTAACTTTTAGTTAAATAACCAACAAATCCGTCAAACGCCGTTTCCGATCATCAAAGTAAAAAATCATTTTTCTTTTTTTTATGTGAGTACCGTACAAGCGTTCCAACTGATCTCAATCGTCTGTGGCCAGTGAGACCATGGAATCCCCAATTTGGGTATGTAGTAAGGCTGAAGATAATGAAAAAGGGTATGAGATGGGGAAGAGTAAGATGGGGAAGTACCTGGCTATTCATATCCGATCACCAAACACGGCTAAAGCCATTTCAAACAACTTTTCGATTCTGACTGGTGGTCTTTCACAATGGCGATACTGAAAGTCGCCAAACTGGTAGGTGTTTATAATACTGGAAAAGAAATTCACAAAAAATATATCAATAAATTAAATTAAATGAATAATTCATATTGTTGCATGATTCTTTCTACGATATAAATACGAAAAATCTGAATTCATTAGGAAAAAATTATACAAATATTTTTCTTGTTCTCGCCCCTCCTTTCAGCCCTTCACCATCCTCTTGTAACCCTTCACCGCCTCCATTTGCCCTTGAGGCCGCCACCGCCCGTTTAGATCTCTACACCGCCCCTTGGGGGGGGCGATATCGCCAACGTTGGCAATCAGTGAATTAGCCGTTGAATTTCTCAATCTTCGTTTTTCCCACCGCCTTCCCTTCCCCTCTCTCTTCTGCCTGTTAACATGGGGATGCCATAGTCCCACTGGATCCAGTCGGAATCAAGTGGGACAATTAATATGCGCGCTGTTAGCATTGGGCATTGTGAAATTTATTTCGATTCACCACGAAAAATCGTTCTTTATGGATAAATAATTTTTGGCTGCTTCTCCTTACAACGAGATTTTTAAATATTGCAAGGTAAAACAGCCGTCAAAATCTTTACTTAAAAATATGGCTGTATTTCACCCCAGCTCTTATATTGAGTAGTAGTGATCAAGGGAATTGTGTACGACACAGGCCCCCTAAAAAGCAGTAGAAAACAAATAATGTTCGCCGTGTTTATTAGGTGATTTCATTAACGAAGGGTAGTTTTTTTCTTTACAATTGCGCCAGTCTAGACCTCAGCCATCAATTATATGTTCCCAGCAATCATTGACTGGTTTTACACCTCTCATATTGTTCTAAACTTTCACACTAATTTGCTCCTCGGGGTATATTCTTCAATTCTACGTTCTGTGGTACGAACGATCCACCTACGTGTTAATATCGATGAATGAAGCATGCATGTATCTTGCGTTTTCATAATACTAAAGGAATAAACATACAGATATGTGTTTGGGCGTGTTCGTGTGATCGACGCAAGCTTCTGAGCGGTTAATACTCTCATTATCGATCTGGTGAAATACCTTCATTCAGAATCGAAAAGTTTGTTGAAACAGATTTAACAGTATTTGGTCGGAGGAGTGATCACGGTTGGCGCTAACAAAAAGTTGTCCAAAGAAGCGAAGTGCTAGCTTCGTCCACAATGGAGTGCTGGTACCAACACTGAGGTATAACAGTGAGACATGGAATCGGCAGAGGAAGGATGAAAGTAAGCTGAATGCCATAGAAATGAGATAAAACAACACAATATGAGGTAAAACCATGTATGGTCGTGTGAAAAATATTGAGATTCATAAAGAATGCACGGCTGATGTAAGTGTCATGAGCAATATTAAGAAAGGGACACATAGATGGTTTGGGCATGTGGAGCGAATGAACGAAGAAAGGAGGGTAAGGAGAATATATGACGCGAATGTGAATGGATGAAGAATCAGAAGACGCCCGAGGAAGACATGGCACGATCAAGTGAATCAAATACGTGAGTCGGGGGCTGAAGTCGGAATAATAGAAGAGAATGTATGTGACGATGTATGAATGTGAATGAAGCAAGAAGTGTATTCCAAGATCGAATTGTCTGGCGGTCCGTCCTCTCTGCCTACCTATGCGAGGAAACGGCGTGATGGTTAGTTAGTTAGTTGGTGATCTAGTCTGAATAAGCAAGTACTTCAAACCCATTCCCTTCACCATCACAACACCAATCGGAGATATCCTAATCGCACGAAATTCATTCTTGAACGGATAATTAATTTTACTGGCCTACCTGGGACCTAGAACTCGAAATTTCTTGTTCAATTTGGCGTCATTAGTCCTTTTTCAACTTGGCATGGATCTCACTTCTTGGTATTCAGTAGTTCAGTGGTTCAGACTTATGTGCACCTGCCAAAAAATTAATTTTATATCTGGTTCGTTTTATTTGGGGTCGTCCCAGGGGTGGGAGGTACGTTTGCCGAAAGCGGTCACAATCGGTGGGCGCGCATACATACTTAATGCCACCTATGAACACACAGCACACACATTAACACGCACACACACACACACACACACAAATACACACATACACATAGTGATGAATATAATGAAGAAATGATAAAAAAAAAATCTTCAAAAGATTTTTTTATAAATACGAGTATCTACACAAATATTTTTATCCTAACCTAACTTTTTTGTTAATACACCAACTTCTTCTGGTACACTCTTTTTATCGAAATCTGACTATCATCAGAGCACATTAAAGTACGAAAAAAATGATTGGGTATTCGGGCTACTTTTCTCTGTACTTTTAATGATTTTATATCACTTTTCAAAAGTGTGCCGATTCATACCTGTGTTGAATTGTCACGGAAAAATCCTGAACAAATCTGCGTTACTGCAATCATGCCAGTCTCGTAGATCACGAAGTCAAGTGTTCCAATTGTCTGGATGTGATGGAACTATTTTTATTCTTTCGGTATACTTTGGAAGGACGGATATCATCAAGAAAATCGGCCATCTGTGCATTTCATTTCATAAACTGAAACGTGCCTTAGAACATTCCCATTTAGCTATATAGGGAATCTATATATATAAAAATCAATGTAAGTTTGTAACTTTGTTTGTTTTAACTCGATGTTCTCGAAAACCACTGGACTGGTTTCGCTGAAAATAGCACAGTTTGTTTTTATTAGTGCCCAAAAGGTTTAGAAAGTAGTTTGAATGAAATCAATATGTAAAACTGTTGCTATAACGTTTTAAAATTATCATGAAAAACATTGAACCCGCCATGTTTTATTTAGGTTAGCCCATAGATATAACACTCCGGTTAGCTAGTATTTACATATTCAAAAGAAGAAGGCTTTTTAGGTAGAATATTTTCATAATGGATAACACGAGTAGATACCTACTTAAAAACTTTATGATTTATATATGTTTTGAAAAAATGAACGTTTGGAATGAAATATTAAAATGAATGTTTCTTTATTTGGAGATACTTGCGCTGTCAAAATAATTATGGCGCCCTAATGACAAACAAGAATTCACAACTTCATAACTTTATTCCAAATCCCAAGCCAGGCCGGGTACACATCATCTGGTATTGTATAAAAATCAAGTCGGTACATATGTATAAAATTGATTAAAAATATCTTTATTTTTTTTTAATTAAAAAAATAAATTTAATGATGTTGGGATTAAGATTTGCAAGTATATGAATTTTATTTTTTTTTACAGCTATTTCGGCGGTTAAAACTATGTTTTTTTTAGTTTTTTTTTTATATACGCCCATGGGGCTTTATATTACAATGGATTGTATGCTATTAACTAACAGTGCGAACATAAGTAAAAAAATAGAAATAAAAATAACAATGGAACAAAGAGAAGACACATTTAAAAATGGACGAGACGAGTGATGAAAGAACTCATTAGAAAAAAAAAAGATTAAACTAGAAATATGTGTATTATATACGTACATACTTGCATACGAAAAACATGAGTTAAAAAAATTAAATAACGAAGGTGATAAGTAAAGATACATAAAGTAGATGATTGACTGTTGGTTAATTCAGTCAACAAATAAAATAAACTATTGAAACAGAAAAGAAATATTTCGAAGACCCAACAAAAGTTTTTAGAATAGAAGAAGTGTTTTGTCAGTTCAAATATTGAAACATTTCTACGACTATGGACTGATAATATTTAAACACATTATCATTAGTAGTAGCATGTCGTTACCTAAGTATACTACATAATACATCAGATAATAATTATTATTATTTAGTATTAGTAATTGGCCTAAATAATAGTAAACAGTTATAGGTTTATGTACATGTACAGAATTACACATTTTCAAACGAAGTTTAGGTCATATTTCGACTTCTTATTTATATGTTTTTATCTATCCCTCACCCAATTTATTTATTTTTTAGGTTTTCGTTAAACACCGATTTACTCAGAAATAATCGTCATAGTTAAAAATTTCTTATTCTGGGAAGTACCGACTAAGGTTTTTCCTAATTATTTTATAATTACAAAAATGCTATTAAGGCAATGAATTTAAATCTGTGGTAAATCCATGAATTATGTTATTTTGATTTTATGTAAATACTGAGAAGTGGTGAATAGATAACTTCATTAATTAACTTCTCATTAATACTTGCAGAACTTAATAATAACGTTATTAAATTTATTTTATTTCAATTAAAATAAAAATAAAATACAGTTTTAAGAATTAAAGACAATAAATAATTTAATATGTCGTGATAATATTCAAATATATTTATTTAGTCAACTTATTATACACACATTAAAAAAAACACACACAAACATTCCATTGAAACAGTTGGATAAAGAGTCTGTCAGTAAATAATTATTTATATAAAGAAATAATAGGAATTATTTAGTGTAACACTGTTTTTAATATATAAATATCTACACGTTTCATAAGCAAAGCTCCCCTCATCATTATAAACATTATCCTAGAAATAATGACAAGTATAGACAAGTAATAAGCAAATGGGACAAATTACAAACATAAACAAAAATTAACAATAAGTGACTATTTATATATTTTAGTATACAGAGTACAGAACAAACGTTAACAAAGTATTCAATTCCAATATAATGTAGAGGAGTCAAAATGTGCGTGAACATCTGAAAAAACAATATTAACAGAATTCGGCAGAACATTGTACCTATACCTACATGGGCTGTACATATTCGGGAGCAGGAAAAGTTGACCTCTTTTTGACATCAGTTCGACAAGGGTCAATATTAAAAAAAAGTTCTGCTGTCGCGTTGTCCTGTTCGGCATCATATTTTTACATCGGTACATTATTTTATTTATATTTAATATCTTTAATATTCCCACAAATATTGGATGAACACTGGTGGTCTAGAGAGTTTTTTTTTCTTTTGGGATCCTTCACCGTGTAAAACTATTTAATTCCAGGTGATATTCTATGCTGAGGTGGTATGGAACCTTTAACCAACGATATTTCCAACTACACAGCTGTTTAACTCTTTTAGAGTTCTCAGTTTAAATAAAATCCTCGAAAAGAACACATTGTTACAAATTCACAGAGTCCATTTCAGTTCAACAATTAACACAAAAATAAGTAACCGATCAGGATCGCGTGGCAACTTAGAAATCCCTAAATAAAAACTAGTGCTTCTCAACTCCATTACGCCTATCAAGGTATACATTTTTTTAATACCTTCCCGTATAAAAACAAAACAGAAAAAAATTATAATTCTTTCAAATCACAAATCAAACAATTATAAAATAACTCCAACAGTAATTACAAGTTTTAATTTATTTATAAATTTTACAAAACTCTTAATTGTAAATAATCTAAAAATAAACATTTTCCTTCCTAAATCAGATCAGGCCTTTTGAATATGACTAAAATTAAAATGTTTTGTCTTTACATCTTATATGCGCTATATTATTGCATTTCTATTATCATGAACTTTTACTTTTCTGTTTTGTAGATAATAAATTTTGTAGTAACTATCGTATACAACAAAACAAACTGTATATATATTATATTCTTGATGTATTTTATTTCTATACCTAGTTACCATTACTGTCGCTACATGGCGCTGCTCCCCAATTCACATACTATAAATCTTTCTCTATTGAGTTGAGTAGTTTTTGTTAAATAAATGTAAACTTGTTTTAAATTAGCTATAAAGATATGTCTGACCTATTAAATGTTTTACATGTATTTATTATAAATAAAAAACAAATAAATAGGAGACGGAGAAGTCTCTAAAATAATACCCACATCCTTTCTAGAACACCTTCTTAGCGCTGTAGTTCCTAGGAAATCGGAACGCTTGGAGATGGACGTATTATATATAGGTTACATATAGTTTATTCCACCGGGATGCAGTACTTTCGACCGACAGTTCCCAGGTAGGTGCAGAGAAGTGCGCATGCGTTAAAAAACAACAACTGAAAACTTCTGGACAGTATATTGCCGTCATAAGTAAAAACATAGTATCTTCATTGAGAGTCTTAAGGAAGATACTGTGTTTTTACTTACCACATCAGTATACCGATTCTAACAGATAGTGATCTTCTCCACCTTTCCACGTCCTTAATGACCTTTCAAATGATACCTGATACTAAATTACAAGAATTATCAGCTTATAATAACATTTATTTTTAACAAAAATATAATATGTTAATATTGCAGTTACCTTCACATACCTGAAGGTAAAAACTTAGCGTACGATCGGATGGGTGGTCACTGGGGTCCCTAATGAAATCGTGAAACGACCGTGACTTTTAATATTCCTTTTGCCCTCTAAAGGAACACTGAGATATTATTTACTACCTTTTTAACAGTTACATCACGAAATTACTCAGGCAAGAATTACTCTCGGACGTAATTACAAACGGGTGGAATTTCACCGGACGAAATTATGCATGTAGAGAATTACACCCTTCATGTATGCTCGATATTATTATTATTATTTACTTATTATTACTTACTTATCACCATTTACTTCTTATTACTATTTACCTACAATTTATTTTTACCTACATATTATTATTTACTTACTACTATTTACATAATTTTATTTATATATTATTATTTAACTATTTTAATTTTTATTATTATGTACTTATTACTATTTACATAATTTGATTTATTTATTATTATCTACCTATTTTTATTATTTCGTACTTATTAATATTTAATGTCTATTATAATATGCTTATTACTATTTACTGATTATTATTAAATTGTAAAGCCGCTCATCTCAACACAGGATTGTCCTAGTGAGATGAGTGGCTAATCTTTTTGTTTTTGTATTTAAATTTAAGAATAAATAAATAAATATTATCAGCGGAATTTATAAACAACTAAGAATATTAAGCGTACCAAGGAAATTAAACCATATTTTCATAGGATCGCTCCGTATATTTATAATATAACTCAGCTTGTTGTATTAGGACTATGTCGTCGGTAACTCCGTTTTCTCTTTACCCCTTTGGGAAAATGACACGGTATGCAAACCTCAGTGAATAAAACATATATAGTATGTACGTATAATGAGATTGAGCGTGTGCATGTGTTGGCTCGTAATTACATTAACTGCGGACAAGTACAGTGTAACGTAAATACTGACCCCGAGTCTATGATTGGGATAATTGTCTACGGAAGAGATTGGTGAGAGGATGTCTATGGGGGACGGCAGACGGAAGGGAGCAACTCAACATGGCGGGCGACATAACCTGACTGGAGCGGTCGTGATCGACGTGTGTTTTTTGGGAGAGATTATGTTTTTTGATTTTCTATTTTGTTTGACGTCGGAGGGCGTCTACAAAATTTGCCCGAAGTGGGTGTGTTTTTTGATTTATTGATTGATCGATGGCCGGATTGTGAGGCGATGAAGCCAAACCGCGCGTGCCTGCTGCTGTGGTGAAAATCGCGGAAGAAGTGATGAGCGGACCAAAAAGGACATAAGGTAGCATCTGCATATTCCATTGTCTGGACCCCACGGAAGAGGCTATGGCGGATGGCGCTTCAGAAGAGTCGTCCTAGACTTCTTTTTTGGAGATTACTACGATCGGTGAGCATCTGGACCTGGAGAGGCCTTCCATGATGCTGAGGAGAGCCATCAATTATTGTTTGAACCTTTTCGTGTTGGGATCAATCCTTCTCTTTACTCTTTTCTTTGCTAAACCATGATAGACGTGGTTATAGAATCATTAAATTTATGTTCTTTCCTTTTACAAGGGTTTTATTTACTGTATCAATCAATACATCCCACTTCCCTGTGCTTCACCATCATTCTCACCCACGAATCTTGAGATGAGAGAACATTAGCCGTCGTATCATTTTTTACGCTACATTATGGCGCCTCAACGTTTTTTGTGAATAATATTTAAGATATTATGGACACGGACTCGGGAATTGATGGGTGAAGTTCGTGTGGTGTGATGTATGGATTGATACAGAAATATTATTAATTATGTCATAATATTGTTTATGTATATGTGTGCATACATGAGGTCAGCGATCACGCCATTAGAAGGTTGGTAAATATTAATTGTCGTAATTTTTGGCATATTTGTGACATTGTTATTCTTGAAAGAAACGGTAATTATTTTTGCGACACAGGCATTTCCTGGCGTCGGTAACTAAAACTAATGCAAATAAATTTTAATAAATGAAATTAAAATGATTCATGATTTTGACAATAGATGGTGTTGCGTGTACACGATTGTTTGCGTCTCGGATAATTTATAAACACTTATAAGTAATTTAATTCTGTTTACAATGGAGTTCAATAACATAAACAGCTATTCGAAAGAGGAACTGTATCCGCTATTTAAAAAAAAAAGAAAAAGAGATAGTACGCGTCTCTTAAAGATGAAGATGACAGTGTGGTTGCATGTGGGACTACCAATCCTTCATGTCGCTCCACTTGTTTCTTCAAATGTGTTATTGTGGTCACATGTACTGGAGTTTGGTACCTTCAATACAGGTGCTCAGAATAAACACAAATTCTAATTTATTGATGATATTTTTGTGACATTTATCCTCATTAGACTAGAATAGAAACATATTATTTGTTTCTCTGATCTTTTAGATCAGTGGCGCCCTAACAAAATAAACAACAAAAAAAAAAAACGGGGATTGATTTTTTTTTTGTTGTTTTTATAATAATTTTGATTATTTTTTTTACATAGGTACATACCAATAGTGTACCTCGAAAATTAAACTTAAGAATTTTCATGATATATACATATATATCGGATATTATTGTTGTCGCTACGGTATATCGGTTAATTACCTCTAATAATTCCGAATACTCTAAATGAAAGTTAAATCGGTTACCGGTCTGATGGTGTGTTACCTGACAATATGTATATATTTATAGTAGGTATTCTTTGTATTTAATTTGTTTAGCCGTAGGTAAAATTATGCTTTTGGAGTGCACCGGAGTAAAAGTTAAATTAGAATTTTTGGAGATTACTACGACACACTCGAAAAGGATAGTTAATATATTCTGTCTGGGAGATTTTGAGCTACTTTCTTTCACACAGATAATAAAATAGTTTTAATTGTTAATTAGTAACTATAATGTTTAATGTATATTCTAAGTTTATAATTATGTATAAAGTAAGTTGGTATCTCTTTCCTTAAAGAATATAGTATAGACATTTAGAAAGTATGATTTTTTTGTAATAATATTAGTATTAAGTATCAAGTGTAGTACTGCTAATGCATGCACACAACAAACAAATATTTACCAATTTGGAGTAAACATCTTCTGCCTCCTTGAACAGGAGAAGATGATTAGGAGATAGTTTAGATCTAGTAATACCACTGTTTATAATATGTTGATAAGTATTTTTTAAGTTGATTTGTCCAATAGGTTTAGTAAATATATACTATTTTTACACTGCTAACACCAGCGTAAATTTATCAAGTATTTTTGTGTAACCAGTGTCGATTTTTGATTAAAAAAAAAATCGAGCACCAATTTGAAAAGATAGGAAGATGTAAAATTTCGAGAGAAATTGTACTTTGCAAGTTTATATATATAGATATTGACAAATGTACTTGTTTGAAACCACACGAATAGATAGGTATTGTAACATGTAAACCCTCATCTTTATACTATTTAGCAATGGCTAAATGACAACCAAATAGTTCTATAACTATACGACGAGGAAAATTTTTGGAGGTGATTACGCAAACTATCCAATGGATATTGGTATACTGTGTCTAATTCTTTAGATACATATAAAAAAAAAAAAAAAAAAACCCTGTTGAAACTGCATGGTAATTGTAATTTTTTTGTTAAGAGGAAGAGAGGATTAGTTAAGTAGGGTATTATTAATAATAAAAAGAATTTTTTGAAAATTTTGAAGTGGGAGCTTGAGTTCTCCAAACCTCACAAGTGTTAACCTAGAGAAATTGACTCTCATAAAGTGAGGAAGTGTTTGGTTCATGTAACTTGTTTATTTTATTTATTTTATAAGTTGCTTGAGGATTATAAGTATGAAGTGTTTCCTTGCTTTTCGGTTATGCTTAACCACCAATGTATCACAACTTGATTTTTTTTTGTGTATTGTCATACTAAGATATACCATTTTGTTTGTCAATTTTGATTTTTGTTTTATATTGGTTGTTACTTGTTTTCTTTGTTTTCAGTTTTTTCTGTAATTGAAAAGAGTAGAGAGGAAAGTTAGGTCAAATTTTACTTCACTTCGCGGCATAAAATTTTTACGGGGAAGCGGGGAATTGTAACGTAAATACTGACCCCGAGTCTATGATTGGGATAATTGTCTACGGAAGAGATTGGTGAGAGGATGTCTATGGGAGACGGAAGACGGAAGGCGGCAATTCAACATGGCGGGCGACATAACCTGACTGGAGCGGTCGTGATCGACGTGTGTTTGTTGGGAGAGATTATGTTTTTTGATTTTCTATTTTGTTTGACGTCGGAGGGCGTCTACTGAATTTGCCCGAAGTGGGTGTGTTTTTTTGTTTTATTGATTGATCGAGGGCCGGATTGTGAGGCGATGAAGCCAAACCGCGCGTGCCTGCTGCTGTGGTGAAAATCTCGGAAGAAGTGATGAGCGGACCAAAAAGGACATAAGGTAGCATCTGCATATTCCATTGTCTGGACCCCACGGAAGAGGCTATGGCGGATGGCGCTTCAGAAGAGTCGCCCTAGACTTCTTTTTGGAGATTACTACGATCGGTGAGCATCTGGACCTGGAGAGGCCTTCCATGATGCTGAGGAGAGGAGTCGGACCATGAGAGCCATCAATTATTGTTTGAACCTTTTCGTGTTGGGATCAATCCTTCTCTTTACTTTTTTCTTTGCTAAACCATGATAGACGTGGTTATAGAATCATTAAATTTATGTTCTTTCCTTTTACAAGGGTTTTATTTACTGTATCAATCAATACATCCCACTTCCCTGTGCTTCACCATCATTCTCACCCACGAATCTTGAGATGAGAGAACATTAGCCGTCGTATCATTTTTACGCTACAACAGATAATATTATTTACATTCGTGAATTAGTGCCTCCCGCGCTAATTCGCCGGCCTTTGCACGAAGAGAACTTCGGAGGCAAAGGCTTCTTGAAAAGGTTCAAGAAATACCTTACATTAAAATATAAAAGAGATGGCCTGTTACACAACACAGCACGTTCCAGAAAATTGTATTACTTATACATTCCAAATGAGTTCTTCTGCGAACTTTGCGTGTGTTGAACGCCTTGTGTTGTAATACTAACAATAACAGGTACTTAGCTAATGTCTAAAACGCTTTTTTTGTAACCACCACACCGGCGCCTTACAAAGATGTAAAATACAGTCATTTTAAAATTATTTTACACGCACTAAGTTACTTGCTTTTACATAATAAAAACACTGTGATGAAACAAATAAAATGTCAGATTATTTTCCTGCTGAAATCTTCAGTTTTTGTGAAATATACTGCCAAGAGTAAAAAATATTAAGAAAACGCGTTTTTTTGCAAAACAAAAACTAGGAGTAGGTACTTATTTACAGGTCTGATATTTCTCGAAAGAACTTTATTTATTGTATCTTCGGAGAAAATCTGACATGTGACAAGTCTGGTAAAAAAACCTACCCAATAAATTATATTACGGTGAAATTACACAGGCGTGAATTTCACTTACCAATATTGCACTACCAGAAATACCCAAGGACAAAATTAGACATAAACGTAATTAAATATAGAGAGAATCATACCTACTGGAATTATACATGTCACAAAAATATAATCGGGTGTGCTAAAAAATTTCATATCGAATGCCATAATTTTAATATAGAATCGTCACCATTTGTTTTAAACAACTTCAATTTAGTATATTAATCGACCGGTTTCCTATCCTTCCTTCGTTAAGACAAGATACAAAATAATGACAGACATACATTAATTTTTATTTATCGAAGGAAGCCTTCACTCTGTGGCTTGACGTTATAATTTAAATGAAAAATATTTTTGTTTTAAGCCACTATATTTTATTTATATATATTTCTGCATTCGACCGGTTGCGGTTGGACTCCTGATTCCTGAAGAAGGTTGAGTTAAGTTTTTTTTATATTTAGTTGTGTTGGAGTGGGAGGTGACCAAAGGTAAAAGGTAATTAGAGGTTTATTTACTAAACATTGTCATTTTTTTGTATCTTATGTTATTTTTAATATTGTCCTGACGAAGGAATTGTACTTCCAAAATCGGTCGATCAATATATTAAATTGAAGAGGTTTAAAACAATTGTATTTGTTTATATTATAATATTGTTGTATAAAATAACTGCACAGCAATTAATAGTTTTTAGACATTCATTAATCCCTTTCCTATAATATTTATAACCTATAAAATAGTGTAATTCTCTGTGTAATAAATAATGTGTACAAAATGTGTAATTACTTCCAAGTGTAATTTCGTCGGTGTATAATTATGGCTTTGGAAGATAATTATTAAATTAGTTTAGTCTTGAATGAATTAAGTATGCATGAAGAACGGGCTAATGATGAATGTAAGTAAGTCTAAAGTCATGGTGTTTGAAAGAGAGGGTACGAAAACAGTCTGAGAACAGAAGACTGAACGCGGTTGGCGCTAACAAAAAGTTGTCCAAAGAAGCGAAGCTAGCAGTCCACAATGGATTGCTGATACCAACCCTGATGTATGGCAGTGAGGCATGGAATTGGCAGAGGAAGGATGAAAGTAAACTGAATGCCGTAGAAATGAGATCTCTGAGACGAATGTGTGGTAAAACCATGTATGGTCGTGTGAAAAATATTGAAATTCGTAAAGAATGCAAGGCTGATGTAAGCGTAATGAGTAAGATTAAGAAAGGGACGCTTAGATGGTTTGGGCATGTAGAGCGAATGAACGAAGAAAGGAGTGTAAGAAGAATGTATGACGCGAATGTGAATGGAAGAAGAAGCCGGAGACGCCCGAGGAAGACATGGCACGATCAAGTGAATCAAATACTTGAGTTGGGCCATGTTAGAAGTCGGAATAATATAAGAGAATGTAAGAGACCCTATATGAATGTGAATGAAGCAAGAAGTGTATGCTAAGATCGAGTTGTTTGGCGGTCCGTCCTTTCTGCCTACCCCTGCGTGATGGTTAGTTAGTTATTTAGTTAATAATTATGGCCGCGCAATAATGGCACGTAAAATTCACGCCTGTATAATTTTGTCATGTAACCCTAATAAATAGTTAAATTATTGCGTAACTTTCACATGTAAAAAGTGTTGCTAAGCTTGTATTACTCAGAAAATCCATCTATATGAAAAAAATAATAACATGTCGCATTTCATGCTCCTGATTTTAAATACATATTTTTTGAAAATCCAATTACTATTATAATTACCAATTTTCAAAGTAATTCAGTTTTCAGTATAAATATTTGATCTCAAATTTCATGTTATGCCTGCCATCTTGAAAAAGGGGGAATATGTGAAAAAAACTTTCGGTTAACAAAATGACAAAAACATAAGAATAAAATTCTTTAATTAATTACCGGAAAATTTAAGATTTTTTATAATAATATATATAAAGAATTTAACACAAAATTAAAAAAGTGTAATGAAAACGTAAAATAAATAAAATATTAATAAAAAATGGTAATAAATAATAAACAAAAATATATATTTTTTTAATAATTTTATTGATGTTTAAAAACTTCATTGTCAATACATTATTAACATCTTTAGACTTTTTGTTAAAAGTCAGTAGATATATCATATAAATAAAAAATCGGATATTTATCCGAGACACTATCTCGGTTGCGATTGTGTTCGTTAAGAACCTTTTAATCATCATAAAGATAACTGGCAATAATATGGGATTAAAAAATATAGGATTATATTGACAAAGTCTTGAATTTGAAATATGATATGGATGAAGATGACATAAATTGAACTGGTCTCATTAGCGAACTTGGTAAAGCGGTTGTCCCGGAAAGACAGAGGTCCTGGGTTCGAGTCCCAGATGCGACTGATATCTTTTTATTTTCTGTTGTTTTTTTTTCGGTTTCATGTTTCATTTAGGTTATGTTCTTTTTCAATGATTAAATATAAATAAATTAAAGAATTTTTTTTACAAAACTTCTAAATAACATAATAAGTAACACCCTCCCTATACACACAAGCCTAGTTTTTTATGAGTGTACATCTTTATATAAAAAATTTAAACACAAATTACATTATGTGTTACTATAAAAATTGAATTGTTACAATGTACATATGAATTATTACTCCGTATCAATTATTATATTTTTTCTTGAATAAATGATTATATTAAAAAAATACGGTTTATTAAAATTTTAACAATGATGCGGAAACATTTAATTAGTACCTGCCTAAAGAAGGTGAACAGTTATGTATTTAAACAAAAGCATTCGCTGGGGAGCATAAATTACGAAATATTAAATAAGTTTAAATTATTTTAAGATTAAAATAATAATGGAAGCGAATCTCGCACGTGTCCAATGTCTTCCGGAAGAACAATCAATTTAATTAAAACGCCGAACGTTCTTCATAACTTTTTATGTCGAGTATCTTAGAACCTACCTTAGTATCTTGTGCTTCTTCAGGTAGAATTCTCGATTACGTAACTACAAAATTAAAATATTTCTGATCAATCGATAAAAAAAAATTACCCGACCTTTATCGTTTGGAACACCCCCATCAAGCAATGACAGATTTTGTTGAGATGTGATGGATAAAAATTTTGTATTGTCTCGCAATTTTTTTTGTTTTTCTTTAAAGTCTTCGGGCGTTCAGCTTTTGACGTAAATCTGCTGCGAATGTTTCCAGTTTGGACCAACATTTGAGGCTCTCACCAATCCGAAGCAGGCAGTTCTATTTAGGCTAGGACCTAAACGTTAGGCAATGAACACATCTCTGGGTAGGCGACCTCGTTTCTTTATTCCATCCAGATCACATCATCCTCTTAGAGGTAAAACTCAATAAGTACCATATTATCTGTATGATAGATAGTGGCTTTTACCAATAATAGGACAATAGAGTCACGACACCCCACAAACATGTAAGTTGGTGACTAAATCATTCTATCCCGATTCTCCAATCTTCCGTTGGCCTCATTTATTCCCTACCTATATTCATTTTAACTCGATACTATCATTATCATAATCTTTTTTATTGTTTTTATTATTAATTATTTCAAGAATCTTATTGTAACGCTTTAGGAAACATTATTATGTAAAGATGAAACCATGTATAAGCAATATGTGTATACAACATGTTACCCGCCGAAATAAATAAAAAACTGTATTAAAACTAAACCATTAATAAACGCATTGAAAATTTGGCTAGCTGGAAGAAGCTATTCATATTAGAAAGAAGATTTTTTTTATTTATAACATATTGCTTTCGCTTATGTATTTATTTTATTCATTTTTTTTACATATTTTTGTAGAAATATTTTAGAGTAATATTTATGTTTTAAGCTTGTTACATATGTTTTTATTTTACATATTTTGTAACCTTGTCTATCAATATAATGTTTTAAATAACAAGCTCCCGTTAGACAAACTCCAAAAAAGCAGTTTATCGGGACTTTGTGAATTGTATATTTTCTCTAATAAAAAAAATTAAATAAAAAAAAAACATTGCTTAAAAAATAATAAAAAAATAAAACTTTTTTCCGATTTCCATAAAAATCTTATTTCATTAAAAATAATTTTTAGCATATTTGGGCACCTTCCAGAGTGGAAGAAACTCTCAGTATCGCCGTGGTGAAAGACCACCATTCAGAATTGAAATATTGCTTGAAATGGCATTTAGTCGTGTTTGGTGACCAGATCTGAATAGCTAGGTATTTTCCCACTTTCTTCTTTTCATTCTCCTTCCCCTCCCCACTACATACAGCTTAATAACATTCACCAGTCGGGGATGCCATAGTCTCACTGGCTGCAGATGTTTGGGAGCAGTTGGGATTCCTGTGCGGTATTCACATGAAAAAATCTTCCCCTCATCCATCTCCTTACCCTCCCAAATTAATTTCAGCTTCACACCATATTATCTCAATTCGAGATGCCATTGCCACATTGGCTCTATGCAGTTGGGACTCTTGTGTTCTATTCGCATCTGAAAATATTAACCAAAAACCTTTTCACCTCGATTTTATGCAACTTCTTCTGAAGATGATTTTCTAGGCTCTTCTTTCAAAGGTCCACCATCATCCTCTAGTGATCATTTTATCTCAAAAAAATCTTTGGCAATTTTAGGTTTGGATGTTATTGTCTTAAAGTAAAATTCCTAAATTACGCGACTTTAATGATAAATAATTTCGTAATACAAAGCTACGTATAACATCAAAGGCAGATGAAGTAAAGGGTATTTTTTATATGGCGTTAAACATGTTATAATTTAACCTTTTTTTCACATGAAATAAATGTTTTTTTTGTGAATGACCCGATACAGGATTTGACATTTGTGCTCAAAAAGGTATTATAAAATAAATTCCCTTTCTTAAAAAATACCTTTGAGGGTTAAAGGTATTGCGAAGGGATGTTTTTTTAACATTTTCAATAGCCACCTCCGTTGCCGATTATTTATTTAATCACTTCAACCCTTCCATTGTTCCCAAGTGCCTTTAGGGCAATTAAAGCAGAATTAATGGATACCTTAGTACGAAATTCTTTCCCTGTTTTTTTTTTCATTACGTTCGAAATACAATATATTAACCTGCTTGTTTCACTACGACGTAAATGAGGCTAATCAAAACCCAAGGAGTTAGTCAATTCAAACGCAAATAAGTCCAAGGGATTTTTGTAATAAAAAACTATTAACGCAAAGATTTATAGTATAAACCTTTTCACTTAGCATTACTCGTTCTGAATAGTTAGTTGGTCTATACCCCCTATGAGAATGGACCATAACCAGTTTGTTTTACAGACCAACAGCGTAATGATTTTCGTTTCAAGATGAATTTCGATGATTGATTAATTTCAACACAATTAAGGAAAACTTGAACTTACTTCAGATACGTGAACGAGCCCAAAATCCACTTCTTTAGGTTTATCTCTTTAGTGGTCTGAACATACAATCAAACTTCATATTTTACGTGCATACTTTACAATAAGACAAATTTGAAATTTTACAAATTAGAAAAAGTGTTAATAGTCAAATAAATTTATGTTACTATTAATAATAAAATAATTTCTATTTTAATTTCTAATAAAATTTGTTATTCAATGTTTTATAATGTTGTTTTTTATTAAAGTTTTTGATTAATTACTTACATACTTTAATCAATTTTTGTGTATGTTTATTATTAGTTTATAGATGACATTATTGTTTTTTTAATATTCTACATTTTTGATGATGACAGCTTCGTTTTTGAAACATGTTGAAATGTAAGTATTAATAAAGTTGTGATTACAAAGTAGTTTTTTGTTAATTTATCAGAATTATTTATTTACCATATTTCATGCGTAGACGGATCGTTCCTGCCACAGAGCGTAATAATAATAATCGGATTATTTTTATAGCGCCGTTTTTGTGAAAAATCACCTCAAGGGCGCTGTACAAATATTACTTCCTATTCTTATATTATTCTTATATTACGTCTATTCTACGATTTTTTAATTTTTTTTTTAGATTTATTTTCTCTTTTTGGACAGGCTATCATTACACATTAAAATAACACATTATTTATAGACCATATAAAGAGATGCAGTTAAATTATCAAAACTAAATTTAACGTTAAATTGAAAAAAAAAGCTAACCGTATTTATTCCTTACGATCTATTGCAAGACGCTAATACAAATGATAGAATGATTGTTTCCATTATATTCAAGAATGTATTTAAGCTAAGACAACGAATTATTATCCATATTTTTTTGGATAAATAACACAGAATACTGTTAAAAGGGGGGAGCGGCGGGGGAGGATGGTGGCCGGGGGATTGATTCATAGGGCCCTCAAAATCTTCTTTGTCTTGGTGGCGTGACGGGACGGTTGGTGTTAGTCTGCACGTACGCCAGGTGGCGCTTGTCGGCCGGCTTCAGAATCTGGAAGGAGCACTTCAGTGTGTCGTCCACTGACATCATTGCTCCTGCATTATCGAATTCCCTGCAGTAGTTGGGCGCCGAGTAGTGGGTGACCAGTTGCTTCTTGGTAAAGAACTGGTACCCATCCTCTACCACTTGATGAACCCGACAGATCAGGTCAAAGTCGTGCTTGTTGAGGAACTTGGCCACTATCTCAATGACAAAGGTGAAAGTGAAGCTCGTTCTCGCCCCAACTGGCGGTGTCCTTGTTGGGGTCGGACCACAGCTGGTCGCAAAGCAGCCCCCGGTCGAGCACTTCCCGTTTGTATACAATATTGAAGTTTCTAGAATTGAAGAATATACCCCGAGGAGTAAATTAGTGTGAAAGTTTGGGACAATGTGAGAGGTGTAAAGCCAGTCGGTGGCTTAGGTATAGACTGGCACATTTGTGAAAAAAAAGTCTATCCTTCGATAAATAAATCTCCTAAAAAACATGACACACGTGATAATTTTTTACGGCTTTTTAGAGTGCTTTCGTTGTACACAATTACTTTGGTCACTACTTCTCAATATAAGGACTATCTGACGTCAGAATGAATATATTTGCCTGGACGTACCATTTCGACGGCTGGTGGTAAAGGTCACATGACGCCAGTGGCGCGCATCTCTCTATTACCGGAGGTAGACTGTGTGAAGTTATTCA
This sequence comes from Halesus radiatus, assembly GCA_022606495.2. NCBI lineage: Eukaryota > Metazoa > Arthropoda > Insecta > Trichoptera > Limnephilidae > Halesus > Halesus radiatus. The sequence goes on along the minus strand of JAHDVE020008016.1, from coordinate 12,633 downwards.
TGTTTAAATATGAATTATGCATTGAAAATTTGAAAACATTTTATGGCAAAGTGAATAAACAAATTCATGGAAAAAATACTTTTTGATCAGTAATTCGTCGCCTATTTTAAATTTTTCTGTCATTTCGTCTTGGTTAATTTTTCTAGGGATGGGCATAGGTTTCAACGTTTATGGATTACACGCCACTGCATGACACCCATTTTGGAACCAGCCTTGTTCATGACCGTCCACAATTGTTTCGCCTATGAGCAATTTATAAAGTTTTTGTAAACAACCTGAACCTTTTAACTTATTTGGTGTAATACTTAAATTGGCGGCACACTTAGCTCACCAAATGCTAACTTTTTTTTGGTTATTTCTCCTTGCGTATTAGGACATCTCTATGTATTATTTGCTCTGTGAGTCGAATACAATCATATTTTTAAAGTAACATTTAAAGTAACGTTACGTCAACTGTTTCCCCTTGCAAAGCTTCTTGAGAAAAGCTAGAGAAACAATTTCGCGCTGGTCGTCGAAACAAAAACATTTTGCGGTTTGTTAAGTAAGTTCGATACTTAACAAAAAATATCACTTGTTTTAACTGATTCCGACATGTGCAGTTGCTGCCTAGACTTTTGTATGTTTCAAGTGATTCCGGCTTGTGCAGATACTGCCTAGAATTTTGTATGTTTCGAGTGATTCCGACTTGTGCAGATACTGCCTAGAATTTTGTATGTTTCAAGTGATTCCGACTTGTGCAGATGGTGCCTAGAATTTTGTATGTTTCAAGTGATTCCGACTTGTGCAGATGCTGCCTAGAATTTTGTATGTTTCAAGTGATTCCGACTTGTGCAGATGCTGCCTAGAATTTTGTATGTTTCAAGTGCTTTAGACTTGTGCAGATGGTGCCTAGAATTTTTTTATGAAAAAACGTACGATGTTTCTTAATAAATTGGAAAAATCTTCTAAAGCTACATAACATGCTTCTCAATCAACCCATTTGTGACTTAATTCGGAATTACAACGAATAATAATATATTACACAAGCGTGAAATTCACGTTCCAAAATTACACTATCAAAAATATACATAGATAGAATTACACAAGGACGAAATTACACACGAAGGGAATAACCCTTGGTTATAATTACACAGATCAAAAAAACGTTGCTTGAATTTAATATTTTAAAATACGAGAGTGCCAAAATACGTTTTAAATCAATTTCATATTCCAAAAAAAAAAAAAAAATTGTTTATCGGAATACCTGGAATAAAATTACAATTGAAACATTTTTAGGTTAGTAGTGAGAATAATCGAATAGTTAGGTTAAGTTAAATGTTACAACTGCATGGAATTTGAAAAGGAAAGGATGAAGATACGGGGAGGACTAGATATATATAGCTACAAGTTACTGAATTTTGCAAACCCATTCTTTGTTTCCGAATGATGACATTTCTTTCTGAGAGTTTAAAAATCAAGAGAGGAGTCTGGTAAAATACTACAGCTCAGAATCGAAACGTGGCTTAAAATAGCTTTAGCCATGTTAAGTGACCAGATCTGAAAAACCAAATAACTATTTCCCAACCTATCTCTTTCCCATATCATCCGCTTGTTAACCCCTCAGCTCTCACCCCATTGAAAATGCCATGGTCCCACTATCTCCGGCCGATGCGGTATTCACGTAAAATAAGTTTAAAGCTCTACCATAGAGGTCACCTAAACAACCCTCATGTTCCTTCTACATATACGTATGTACAGTCTTTATGTATGTTTAAAACAGAGCTTCTTATTCTTTTTACGTTGCACCTTTAAAAAGAAATATAACCGAGTAATAAAACAGTTCATCCAAAAACTAATGAACCCGCCATTTCCTAGTCTGCATGCGCCATTATTTAAAGGAATTCCCGGTCCGCCCCTGGCATCTCCATTATTCCCCTCGGAGACTGGGGAGGGGAAGGGAGTCGGGTCATTATCTCGGGCCCGACGTCCCGCGGCCGCATTTCTCGATACGCCACTGGCGAGCGATTAAACGAAAGGTGAGTAGTTCTGCGTTAAAGACGACAATTTTTGCATCTTGATGAATTTAAAATTATTTTCGATTAAACGATCGTTTTATTTTTAACTGGTTCGTTGTATAAAATAACGGTGATTTACTTTTGAAATACTCAATATTTAACAAACGGTACTATTACTTGGTAATAACATTGAAAAATTCAAAACACAACTAAAACAGTATACTATAAATAAAAATAAAGAAATTTAGATTTATATATATATTAAGAAACAGACTGTAGCTATAAATAAATGAAAACAATGATTCCTAACTTTACTAGGAGTAAAAAATATACATGAAATTTGGTCTCCGGTGACATTTTTGTTTCAATTTTTTATATTTTTTTTTTACATATTGTCACTGGTCCCACAGCACAGTATCCGCTCAATCCCCAACCTCAATCCTAACTATCGAATACATACTGATTTTGTATATTTTTCGGTGAACTTAAAAAAAATGTCGCCGGAGACCAAAAATTCAATTACTCTTTTACTCCAGATAACGTCGAGAATCACTGGTGAAATTAAGTCAATTACATCACTTAACACCCTGCATTATATTAAAACAATAAACAATAGATAAAAATTGAATTTTTACATATTTGAAGTATCAATTCAGTTAACTTCATTTTATGTGATATGCAGATAAAACTATCTACATCTCGTAGGGTATTGTGAGTTTTGCAGATATGTCATATTAAATAGTTTGATACATATAAGTATATAATTTTTTAAAAATGCCAATAGTAAAATAAACTTCTAATAATCAAAAAATAACATTCCCCCATAAACTCAATCACAGATTTTTATGGGATACATCTTTAAATTAAATTAATGCACAAGTACATATTATGCATATCATAAAAATTAATTGTTACAATATTTACATATGAATTATTATTCGGTATCAATTATACATATCAATTGTTTTTGTGTTTATTTCGTAGAACTCCGCTTTATTAATTCATTTTTTAAAAAATGCGTTAATCAAATTTAATAATGTTATTTATTTTAATTTGTTGTTATTGTGACAGCTGTTTCGGCATTCAAGACCATTTGCAAATTGTTAAAAAATCGCCTTGAACCTCGAAACAGCTGTCATAATAATAATAAACTGAAATACTGGCAGAACTTAATAATACCATTATTATATTTGAATTACAATTATGAAAAGAAAAAAAAAACATTAAAATTTAAAAAAAAGCTTAGTATTTTGTTCGACGATTTAGCTTCATATTTATTGCTATTTTTACGGGTTTCTCCAATATTATTGAAAATAAAGTTTTTTTTATAGTCATATGATTAATTCGTTTGTTTACAATTTCAAGCTTTATGTATTGTTTGGATGGGGAATATTTTTTTAATTGTTTCAACACTTCTTTACATGCGCAGATTATTATGTTTATATTTAACTTTATTCTTATGTATTCTTAACTAGCGTTTTATTACTTGTAATATAATCATTCCAAATATTAAAATACTTATTCTTTAACATATCTTTAACTTTAACATTAGAATTTTGAAACTTTTCAATCTTATTTTACGCTGAAGAAAGCGTAGTTTTATTCAGAACTAGTTAAAAAAAAATACCATTTTAAAGCAAAACATTTTCTGTTTCAAAAATATTAACTATTTATGTGGCTTCTAATCAAGGCTAAATACGCAACAGAGAATAATAAAAGAAAAAGTTAATTTTTTTACTTCCTGCCAATTTATTAATTTTATTGCCGGCACGTTTTATTCAAAAGCAAGTTTTGTTTCAGCCTGTCTGTCTAATTGTTTTCTCTGTAAGCACGCTAAGCATTCAAATGCAAATGATTTCAACATTTTCACATTTTCAAAAGTTTCTCGGTAGTAATAAGTAAATAACAAATGATTTGATTTCCATCTCATTTCAAAGAAACAAGAAATAAAATCTGTAGTTTATATTACAGCGGAAGGAACGCAAGAATCCTTCGCGTATCTCTCAGAGTCGAGTTTCTCCGAATTCATCTGGTAATGTAATAAACAAATTTCTCGAGAAACGAATGGTCAGTTACCCACCGTTTCATCACGACGGCATTGCGTCTGTGCCTTTACGGCTCCACAGCATCCGTACTTACCTGGGATGGTGCCGGTACCTATCTTCAAAACACAGGTAAATAACTCAAGTCAGAGGAATTCATCCCTTTAATATCCAATAACTCAGCAGGAGAGCCTCAATCCCAGCTGAGCATAACCTTTTCCAATGCCTTGCAAATAATATTACTACGGATGTAATTCTTTTTTTGCATAATAAATATAAACATAAGGCATACACTTCTTGCTTCATTCACATTCATAAAACGCCTAATACATTCTCTTCTGTTATTCCGACTTCTGACATGGCCCGACTCGAGTATTTGATTCACTTGATCGTTCCATGTCTTCCTCGGGCGTCATTACCTACTACGTCGTATTACCTACTACGTAATATATATTATGAGATATTCCCAATGAGTTAAAAATACATCATTTTCTTGTACGGCTATTTTTCGACGATTTTATTTTTCTTTAATTTCTAAAGGGAAGAAAGCGTTCGTCGTTGAAACAGCTATTTAAGAACTTATGCACTTTCCTCTGTGCGTTTACCATTTTCAAAAAAATACTCCCTTACGTGTAAAAATATTTTAAATATACAAATACTTCATTCACACCACATAACTAATAATCCATAGAGATGCCATAACACACAAGTTGCATATACCAAAAGGAATGGGGCGAGGGGCGAGATAGGCGTGCCGCCCAATTTAAGTAAAACGGAAAATAAGTAAAAATGTTCAGATTTTTTACAAAAACGGAATATTTTGTCGGAGTGCTTAGATTAATTATTTCATAAATGTTTTATTATTTGCTAACCGCAGTCAAAATCACGCGAAAAAAACGTGGACAACAGTAAACTAGGTTGGTTCCAAAACGGGTGTCACGTGATATTTGCCTCCAGGTATTGAAAGGGCAGTGGGCGACAACACTTAGTTTCAAAGAAAAAATCAATATTTTACGAAATTCACATGAAGGTAGAAGTAGAGTTATATTTCACCCTCTGGTGTCAGATACAACTCTTCAGTTATAATACCAGAAATTCGTTAGAGCATTGATTTAGAGCATTGTTTACGAACAAATACTAACTCTTCACTACGTACAACATCTATCCAACTTTTCAATTATTTCGACAGATACTTAACAGTTGACTTGTGAAAATTTTATTTTGGCGGCCACGGTTTCGACCGCTGCAAAGGGATGAGCCCAATGTACCGGAAGTAAGGCATGATGGCAGCGGGAAGAATCTAGGCAGGGGATGAATTTTTCAACCCGAGGTAAAAGTCCTTGAGGAGTGCCTGACTGTAATATAGAATCTGGCTTTATCAAATAAACTTCGGACAAATATAGGATTTATGGAAATGTGTTTACGTGACCGTATTCACTTCGGAGATTTTACCTTTGCTTGACGACCTTAGAGATTGGGAGGCTGTATAGCAAGTCATTTAAAGGCGAAACAGATATCCCCAAAGGTTTGACAGATTTCTCTATAGTTAACAGCTAATCTCAAAGAACGAGAAAGAAGATTTTGTTATAATAATCATATAATTAATGCATTGATTTTACCGTTATTATCGTGCACAATATAACGCACATTTCACAATATCGACATTCTTCACAATACCCTTTCAAAATATCCAACTGCAGTAATACGTACGACCACAAATTGATGCACGCGTATAAAATGTATCGAGAGCATCTCCTGTCCCGATCCTATCTTCATCATCCTCTCCTCCATTCCTTCTCAGTTTGTTTTTTGTAATAAAACATATGTACTTAACCACTTTTAGCATAAGAAACTTTGTTGGATTACCTTTTGTAAAACTTCCTTTTATATAAATCTGTATTAAAAGCTGTTTGTTTCTTACAAATAAATAAATTATAATGAGGAACAATTTTCATGTAAGTATTGATTATTACTATCGAATGCTCTAAAATGACAATACCTCCAGCTCATAATGAACATCCCTAATTTGATGACAGCATGCTACACTAGCGCTTTCTATCAATAAAATAAACACTTATATAATATATGATTTCTCCAAAATATTGGTGTTCCTAGAAGAAAAGAACAAATTCAGACAAAATTTTAAAAAAATTGATACACCAGAGACCACGATGCTATCGCTTTTCTCCGATCTCGCTTGAAAAGATTAATCTGGAAACTTTACTGATTATATTTGAACTCCATTGAGGAATCTTTTCTGACTAATATCAAATACTTCTGATCTTATACCAAATCGAAAAGGCTTTCTAATACTTTGGCAAGTACTGCTCACTCGAATAACGTAGAAAATAACGAATAACGTAAATGAAGTGGTACTTCTCTTGCTAAACTGGACGGCAAAGGGGAGTACATTCCACCGTTATTTATTCAAAATTGTTCTTATAACCTAGTATCCTTTTTACATAATCTATAATCAATCTCTAAAGTCTAGAGCGTTTCAAAATTATGGAAAAGAGCCGATTTTAGCTCTATTTTAATATAAGGTAACATAATTGGTGCATCAAATTATCGCCCTATTTAATTTATCATCTTTTATCAAAGTGATGGAATCATCAGTAATCAAAAGAGTATTTTATCATTTCAAAACCATTCTCTGTCCACAACGTTATTGATTTATTTTAAAAAAATCAATGATATCAACTTACTTTCTCGAATTATTCAAATACTCTTAAAGTATATCATTCACTTGAGTCCCGGGTACAGCTTGACGTAATATGTGCAGATTTCTGTAAAGTCTTTGACACCGTTGACCATCGTATTCTTCTTAGCAGCTTAAATTATTTGGAATACATGAAGATTTTGTTCAGGTGTATAGAATTTTACAATACACCTCTTACCGGAGTCAAGTGGTAGTATTAAATGAATTCAACTCTTACTTTAGTTACTTCCAGCATTCTTCAAGGATCTAATCTTGGCCGACTCTTGTTCGTGATATTTATTAATGATTTTCCCAACTGTCTGAGCTCCGGGTATATCCTATACCCAGATGATTTTTAAGTATTTCACCAGATTAAATTTATTAATGATTGTGTGTTGCATCAAAAGGATATAGCAGCACTCTTTTCCTGGTGCTTGATAAATAAATTGTTTCTGACGAAAAACAAAAAGTTGCTCCATTGCCTTTTCTAGAAAGTGTCATCAAAAATTCAAATACTTAACTGAAAACATATCAGTATTTTATTTTTTACGTATATTTACCATTCATAATAATTATTGTAAACTGATCGTTTTCCAAATTAATAAAAAATAAAATAAAATAAACTAACCATTGAAAATAAAGTTTATAATTGTGGTACTTGATTCTGTTATGAATGTTCGATACCTCGGAATCGAAATCGATGTAAAACTCTCTCAAATACTTCTACCCGCACATCCATAATTTGCAGATTCTTGAGTTCATATTTCTTTTACAAAATTAAAAATAACCATTTAAAATCTTACCTCTTGACCAAATTCAAAATAATATCATTTACCGTCTCCAAAAAAAAACCGAAACATTCAATAATCCTTTCCAAAAAACCAATTTAACCTACTCCCAATGTCTTGTGCAAATGTATCGGCCATATAACATCCGCCGTAGTGGCAAGAAAAATGATTTATTTTCAAAATGTCCCTGAAGAATGGGTCTGTGCCCTCTGGTTGGAAAAAAAAGCGATGATTCATCGTATTCCCAAGAAAGGTGACCGCTCCAACCCGGTTAACTATCGCCCTGTCCAATCCTGTCCAAGGGGATGGAACGTCTGGTCAACAACTGCTCACATGCCTCGAGAAGAACAAAATTATTAACGATCGCCAATATAAAATCTGGTGGAACCGCTCGTGTATATGACGCACCACACTTCTCGCATATATGACGCATATTTTGGGGCAGCGCTTGGAACATTATGGTGAAACCCAAATAGTTGCATTGGACATATCCAGAGTCTTTGACCAGGTTTGGCACCGAAGACTTGTCAACAAACTGCCTTCTTACAAACCCGTCTATTTGTGTACGTCGATTGCTGAATTTATAGGGGAGAGGTCGATTCAGACTGTTGCAGACGGAATTACCGCTTCCTTGCATTCAATAAATGCCAGCGTCCCACAGGGATCACTTCTGTCTCCGACATTGTGTTTGTTGCCCACCAATGATCGTTTGTCGTGTAGACCAATTTATTCTTACGCGGATTATGGTGCAGTCCATGATTGCGTTTTGTTTGGCAAGACCTCAAAGCACACACAAACTCAAACTGCTCGGAAGGCTTTGAATCAGAGAATGGACAATTATCGCGAGGAAGTTTCCTAATGGAGTAAGAAAAACCTCGTCGAATTTAATGTTTGAAAGACACACTCATGTCTGATTACATCCAAAAGGAATCGGAATGAGATTTTAATCTCCTTTGACGGAAACAATCTTCATAATATGCCTTCCATTGATATGCCTGTCGCAATGTTTCGACTGACTCTGGTAGCCAACGATTTCTGGCTATTGACCGCCGCAACCTGGCTGCCTAGTACGCGGCTAGCCTAAGGGACTAGTCTTATTCTGGTTCTTTTTAAGGAAAATTCCTTATTCTTTTACTAAAGCTTAAATACTTCTCGGTATCTTAACTCGGTCCGTTTGATAGATTTTCCTACCTTATTAAACGTATTGCAATCATTAGAGCACATGCTGCCCTTGCTCTATCAGTATTTCAATGGAAGATGCTCTGGGGAATATTGAATTCTACTGTGATCCCATACATATATGACGGGCTCCATGGTCGAGGGGTGAGGCTCTCGACTACAAATCCGAAGGCCGCGGGTTCAAATCCCGGCGTACGCAAGTAAATTTTATTTACTTAATTTGGGCTGTTCCACGATTAATTCATTTAAAAATAATATATAGTATATTTTGCGCATGTTCCAGAGTGGAAGATACTCTCAGTATCACCCTAGTGAAAGACTACCATTCAGAATTAAAACGTTGTTTGAAATGGCTTTTAGCCATGTTTGGTGACCAGATCTGAATAGCCAGGTATTTCCTTACCTTCCTCTCCCTTCTCCTTCCCCTCCCCAATACTTTCAGCCTCACAACATTCCCCAATTGAGGATGCCATAGTCTGGCTTCAGACGGTTGGGAGCAGTTGGGACTCTTGTGGGGTATTCACATAAAAAAATACTATACGATACCATTAATCCCTTCTGCTCCGGTGTATAATCGGGAAACACGCCAAACGCATGCCCAATATTTGTAGACGGTTGACATTTGTCACATGAGAATGGGTCGTTTCTACGGCTCGTTTTTGAGTTCAACAGCCTGAATGTGGAGCAATTTTGCCAATCCAGCCTCTTTGTTTCCTCCCTCCTAGAACGTGAGTCCCTTCAAGAACCACGTTCACTCCTTCCTCTCCCCAGAAAAACTCTCCACATGGCATCCTCAAAGATGGCAGCAATGAAGTAAATTTTTTGCATCAGGGCGTTAATATTGAAGAAAAAGAAATAGCCCTCAAAACCTTTCTTTGTCAGAAAACAATGATGACCGTTTTGTTTTAACCTGACCCACACTTTATTTTATTTTCAATACATATCATTATAATTTCTTCATACGATTGGTATTCACTTTGTGGCATCATTATTAATAAATAAATTAAAAAATATTCTTTGTGTTCACCACTTTATAAATATACAAAGATATCTACATGTTTCGAAAGCATCGCCTTCGTAAGTATATTTTTTGATTCGTTTACATATTACTATTGTACACCGTTATTAGATTTTTTTGGTTATTGTATCATTTTCATGCTAACCCTCTACCTGTTGTGTACAATATAAATAAAATAAAATACAAAATAAAATAACAACATACGAAATTAGTATTAAAAAAAATCAATATGCTATTCGTGAATTTCGTTTCATTTTCCATTTCGATAGAAAAAAATATTTAAATTTTATAATCAGGCAACGTTAATAAACGCAAAATTAGTTTTGTAAAATATGATTACGTCTTGTTGAAAATCCATTTACTTTGTGAAATGAATGACTGAATCCTTCCACTTCAGATTTAATTTTTTTTTTAATATTCTTTATGTAAATAAATTATATTATTAATCATATCTATAAAACAAAGCCAGAGAAAATTCACCAATTAACATTTTCCATTGAACGTATAATTTTCCAATCATGTTAAATGTAAACATGAATATTTTTCAATTTGCGGTTCCTGAGAAATATTCCAGGCACGAAAAAATAAATTAAATCAATTTGAATATTTTTTTCTCCCTCGAAGGCAGTTTATAAATTATTAAGGAGAATAGGTAATTGAGAAAGAAACTTGCAATAAGGATAGCAGCCAATAATATGGGATATATAAAAATGGAGGATAATATTAACAAATCTTGAACATGAAGTATGATATCGGTGTAAATGGCGTAAATTGAACTGGTCTCATTAGCTAAGTTGGTTAAGCGGTTACCCCGGGTAGGTAGAGGTCCTGGGTTTGAGTCCCAGATGCGACTGAAATCATTTTAATTTCTGTTATTTTTTCGGTTTCGTGGTTCATTTGGGATGTGTTAATATTATCTTCTTCAATGATTAAAATATAGTATATTTTGATTAAAATTATGTTTAGAATGTCAAAAATAATTAGATAAAATTATTTTTGGGGGAAAAACACTAATTTTAATTTTAATAATAATTTTAATTTTAAATAATAATTTTAATTGCTTTCTGACTAAATCGGTTTTACCGATAATAAATCATTACCCATCCATCCAAATTTTAAAGGAGTGGGTGTAAATTAAATCATATAAATAAGTCGTCGCAATGTGGATTAACCACAGTTTGAAAATGGCCTTAAACGCCGAAAAATAAAAATACTTGCAGAACTTAATAATAACATTATTAAATTTGATTTACATTAAATTTTAAATAAATTAAATGGTGTTCTACGAATTAGGCACAAAAACAATTATTGAAAAATACTATTTGAGTAGATTTGATATCTATGACCGGATAATGTAAACAGAATTTCTTGGTTTTACGTAGATTAAAAACGAGATAAAGACATGAAGGTGTTTATTTTTAATGGGGCTAAACCAGATTCATATCATTAGGAGATAAGGAACGTTACATCGCAAGTTCAGAAAAAATATACATAAAATCGATGGCCCATCTGCTCTGTGATTTGTCTTGATCCGTTTTTCTGTATTACATTTATTTGATTTCAAATGAAATAGAACGGTAATTTAAAATGATGATTTTTATCTGAAGCAATTCGTTAATAAAACGATTTTCATTTTATTTAATTATCAGGGTTGAGTATTTTATTTTATTTTTCTTCTCGTACAGTGTATTCATAGGTTAAGTGACACGGGCAAAATTTCAGATCCAGAAAGCAGCAAGTTTATAATCTTATCCGTAGCCGGAAAATATAAAATAAAAAAAATTATTAAAAAAACCCTCACTTCATTTTTGTGTGAGATTTTTTTCATTCCACTCAGTGTATCTAACATTTATGAAATATGGGTTTGGAATAGTTGCTGCCTCATAAATCGAAATATAAAAAAACATTGTGAACACAAAAAACGCATTGTTGAATTTTCAGGTTCTTAACCTTAAATCGAGAAGACTTTTTAATTATTGAAATAAATCTTTGTTCATGACCACGAAATTTATTTAACTTCATTTAAGTCTTCATTTTAATAATAATAATAATAAACGGATTATTTCTATAGCTCCGTTTTCGAGAGAAAATTACCTAAAAGGCCGCTTTACAACATAATTTATCTATCTTATACCTTATCACTTAGACTTATATCTAATAATTTACATCTGATGCTTATTACTAATGGTTTATAGCTAAGATTTATAACCAGAAACCAAAAATCTAATTCAGACTTATAAAATTAGTGAATTACATCTAAGACGTAACTAGTAACTTAAAACTAGTGGCAAACATGTTTATGAACCGGTGAATCTTTTAAACAATATTTAGTTTTCTGGTTTAGGAATACAACTAACATATTTACATTTTAAAATAAATTATTGAATTATTGTTGCCCTTGTTTTCAGTGATAATTTACACAACAATGGAACGTGTTTATGTGTGATACAAAATCTTAATATTTACAAAAATCAGAACATAACCTGATATTGAACAACAATGAGGCGAGTTTGTATATGATACATCACAGCTGTATTTGTATGCCTCTGACCAGTTTGAGGATATATATATATATATATATATATATATATACATATATATCATATTTTACGTGTTAATGATGGTAATGCTAGACAAATACTTTGTATAATTATTTTTTTTTAATTTTATGAGCGCCAAAAAAAGTTAGTTTAATGAGTAACCTATAAGAATATACAAATAAAATGAGGCAACACATAACATGGAACAATTAAACAATGAGATGGCATGAAATAAAAATCTAACAAAATAACAGAAAGAAAGTGACAGATATGTACATAATGGATTAACAATGTGTTCCTTATTTTATTGATTAGATTACTTTTGTTGATGCTTGTGTTAAGCGAAACCGGTCTATTTTAATTAAAAAAAAATT
>JAHDVE020008015.1:45000-76596 GCA_022606495.2 Halesus radiatus | reverse complement strand
GGATCCTAGGAGGATTCTAGCTACTCGTGAATATTAACGGTAAAACGACGGCAGCGCCACGTTTGCCACAACGGTAGCTTGCACGCCCACGCTCCGGCACTTCCTTCTCACCCGGCTTCCGAATCGTACACTTCCTTCTATCCCGGCCTCCGAATCATGTACCCGGCCATTTTTGGCTGCGGCTGCAAATTGCGACGCCAGCACAAGCATGGCAAATCAATACCCAGCGTGTTAATCGACCTTAACCTTTCTACCGAGTATTTTTTAATTTTTTTATTGTATCTTTGTATATGTATCTTTTAAATTCCGTGACAACGATGTCTGTTCCGGATACTTCCCTCCATCCGTCTGCTGCCACGAAGTAATCGTTAGCCTAATTTATATTCCCCTTTGTGTTGTAATTCTTTTAGACTACCCCTGTTAAACATGCCCGTTCAGAGAATATCAGAGAGAATAATCGCCCGTAACTTCCATTTGAGGTTAGGTTAGTTGTTGATTATTGTAGCATAACTTACCATGTATGTACCTTCTGCTGAAATAAAACCTGAGTCTGAAAGCATATAATAGCATCATTTAGCGTAGTAATAGAGTCCCCCGACCCCAATTATAAGACTGCCTGTCGGCCAACGACCCTGCAGAGGAGATTCTTGGCCTGCCGAAATTGAGCTAGTCGAATGTCCAGAGCCGAGCTCCCTGCCAAGACACCACCGCCAGGGTAAGTCTATACGAAGGAATTGTCTCCCGTAACCGCTCTGTCCCAACCTTCCTCCTTTTCGTCTCCTTCACACAACCCCACCTCCAGCGCAATTCAATTATAACATGTTTTATATATATTCTTTTACACGAGTTAAATATTGATTAAACTGCATTTATTTGCATTTCAACCTGGAGAAAAAATTGCAGATAAAAGTTTTTATGTTTTTCTATGTATATATATATACATTATATATACAAATATATATTTTTGAAGAAATAGAAACATTCCCGGGTTACTTATAGCAATTTTTTTAAATTCCCTATTATCATAATAATAAAGTTAATATTCATTTATTTATTTATTGATTCATTCATTAACGCCCCAAAGGGCATTTACATATTTTAACATTAAAATGATTATGTGTACAGAACTTTAAAAAAATAACATGATGCATAGTTGGTATATAAGTGTAACATATTTATAATATATAAGTATGTATAATAATGTATTAGTGCATGACACAGAGAAGTTATAAAGGGAAAGGTTTTTAATTTGTAGATACTACTCTTTTTTTATAAAAACAGTAATAGCCCGATTTACATGATACATAATACAAAAGTGCATCATATAATGACATTGTGAAAAAAAAAAATATATAATCATCTCTTCCCATAGTATGTTGATCTTGTAAGACTTACATATATATATATATATATGTGTTGCTTGTGTTATGATTGAGGACTTAGCCAGCGGAGGAATTGAACTCACGACGTCTGGGTGCGACCCAAACGCAAGGAAAACTCAGCCACTAACCGGTCTGAAATGATAAATGATATATAGTAAAATAGAATTGTTACTCGATTTGCACGTCCCTACTTTTACAAGTCTTCATTTCGGTTTTTCATTCACAATAATTATCATAATCACTTTAGATTTCTAATCATTGTTAAAAAATATAATGCAAAACTAATATACATATTATGTCCAGTGATATAATCCAAACTCTATCATCAATGTAAAAAGATTATTTCAATAAATATTTTAAAACAAATTAATATTTTACTAGGACATGTTTTATGTTTCTTCGTGTTCGGTACTCATAGCGCGCTTTTGCCTCGGCCGGTTAGCATCATTTCATCGGCGTAGCGGGATGCACGTCGCTTTCAAAAATGCTTTATGATTCTATGAAAAACTATCAATAGTTTTTTTTATAACCCTAAGATGTATTTGGCAGTATAATCAACCATAATTAATAACTATTGTTGGATTGTATTATTATTTTTGGCTCAAGCATTACCCATACAAATTCATAATATTGTTCTGAATTTGTATGGGTAACTGGGAGTCCTCCACCGGGCAGCGCGTTATAATTTGGCACCGTAAAGGAAGTGTTAAAGTCCCTGTAAGAACTAGTACTGATCAAATCTTTAACAAACTAAACATTATGTCAATGAAACAATTATACTCTAAAACAATACTACTTTACATTCATCAATACAAAAAACAAGAAATAACAACAATCACACATATTAGAAACACTAGATCTCAGAGTCAAAAACACATACAATAAGGAATCACAAACACAACATTTGGACAAAAAAACTTCTTATACTATGGTACTAAACTCTACAACAAAATCCTAAAATGCTTTAAAAATCACAACAACCATAATAAATTTACAAATAAAATAAAACACTGGATACGTTACGCAGGTGGATCTGAAATAGAAATTATTTTAACACCAAATACAGACTAACACCGAAACCATTCAACTGCACTTAAAAGACCCAACAATTATTTTTATTTTTTTCATCAATTTAATATAAAATAATTTAATATTTTGTAAATGAAATCCTCAGTACGGGAAATCCCAGTGAGGACATCATTATTTATTATTTTGTTAAAAAAAAAAAGAAAATAGTAACACATTATTATTATTATTATAAACGTTCATATGGACTTTTACATAAGTAATTATGATAAATAAAATAATAGTGATACAGAGGTACAACACGGAATAAATAGATAGCTCGTGCACAGTGATTTGAGTAGTAGAAGATTTTCCATTAGTATTTGCTCAAGAGGCGCATATTTTAAACTTCTTGCATCTACATAAATTTGGAGCATGGTCTGTATATTCGTATGTTTGTTTGTACGCATTTTCTCAGCGCTGGGATGGGTTACGGGGCAAATCAAATACAATAAAATGTAGTTTTTTTTAAGTAACAATATGACCTCTGAGGTCAGCGGAGGCAGCAAATGTTAAATAATTTATCTTAAAAAAAATGAAATGTCATGAGAAAAAAGGAACCATTTTGTTTGGCTCAATTTCTGTTCGAATTTTGAACTATTCTACTCTCGCGATAAGTTCGAACGTTATACCTGATACTATTTTGTTTTGTTGTGCGGTTCAAAATTCAAACAATATGACCATAATTTAATTTTATATAAAAAATAAAAAAAAAATTCGACAACTTATGAACACTTGGAGCAAGTTGTTGAGTTTATCTATTTGGGAAGTACGTTTACGAGAGATATAAAGACGATAAAGATATTGAATTAATGATGTGGTGAAAGGGGTAAGGGTCTGAGTAGCTGTAGGGGTTGGGTTAGGGGTAGCTGAAGGGATAGCCGTAAAGATCCTCAATGTAATCTTTTAAAATCTATAAAATGTATATCGAAATGTTTGAAAACATGTGTAGTTTGAAAACCAGTGAAGGCATTTTCAAGCGGTTTACTCTAAAGTCCAGTAAGTATTTCACATAGAACTTAAAAACTCCAAGAATGTTTGTCATTGGGTAAATTTTTACCCTTTAACAATAATATTATTCACACCTCAATAGAATTCAAAACCTCAAAATTTTACTTAAAGCCATTCATAACCCCGAGCAAGGCCGGGTACACGTCAGCTAGTAGTTAATATGTATTAGAAATTTACGATAAACCTTTTAGATGGAATCTGAGCGGATTTTGAAGAGAGGGGACCAGATGGAAGAGTTGTATTCAACTTGACTTTAAATTAAAGAAGAGTACGATATTGAATGTTGAAACGTTCTTAAAGTCACTAGAATGAAGCTAAGTATGTTTAAGAAGTTTCAGAGACTCTCAAGGAAGATATTGTGTTTTTACTTAAGGATAGTATTGATGTGTGAAAGAAAATTTAATTTGGAATTGAAAATAATGTCAAAATCATTAATTTCATTAACAGGAGAGGGGGAAATATTGGAATTTGCATATTGATAGTTGAAAGACGGATTTATTCCGTAAAATCTTAATATGTGGTATTTACTAAATAAGGTTTATTGAATCTTGTAATTAATTAAGTTTATTTGAATGTGAACTCAGAAATCTATATTTTTAATAAGTTTGAAGAGTTCTGGATTATCAGCGAAAAGCAACACATTAACATTATTGGCAAATACACTACCGATGTCTATTAATTGTTTTATACATAACTTAATTTTATAAATAGTAATAAAAATTGGC
This sequence comes from Halesus radiatus, assembly GCA_022606495.2. Taxonomy (NCBI): domain Eukaryota; kingdom Metazoa; phylum Arthropoda; class Insecta; order Trichoptera; family Limnephilidae; genus Halesus; species Halesus radiatus. Next base: position 72,413 of record JAHDVE020008015.1, on the reverse strand, counting down.
TTAAGAGGAACGGCTGCGCTGCCTGTTTTATACATAACTTAATTTTAGTTTTGAGGCCAAAATACCCATACAAACTGAATTATGTTATTTTATTAAAGTTTAGTAAATATCTAGTACCAGTGAGAAGTATTTTATTTATTTTTATTTTGAATTTAAAAGTGCCATGAAAAAAATCAATTTTCACAATTTTATAGGCAGCTTAGAAAATTATTTGCTGGTTCATCGTATTTTTTTTTATTATCATATTTGCCATATAAATATGATAACAATAAAAAAAATTTAAAAATAAAAAATAAAAAAAACAAAACCAAACAAAAAAATAAAAGTTTTTTCGGGTGGATATTTTAAATCGTGTACGGCAAATTTGAGTTTCGAATTAAATTTGTCGTTCTTAATTTAATTGGAAGTCCACCAATGTGCAGATTTTAATATATTTTTTTATTTCATTATATTTTCAAAAAAGATGTGGAAAAACCTTTTTTTTACATCAGCGAATAGCCCCCAAATAATTTTTAAAGGTGCCTCTAAAATCCCGAAAAAACATTTCCTTTAATGGCTCATATTTCATAATGTAAAACAAAAATTAATAAATTACTTCTCATTCGTACTAGATATTTACTATACTTTTTGATGAAAAAAAAGATCTTTCGGTTTAGGTGTGTATTTTGGCCTCAAATCAAAAATTAAGTTTTGTGTGAAACAAGCCGCGCAGCCGTTCCTCTTAAGGATGACTCTCAAGATAAATCGCTTATAGCCTTGAATTTGTATGACAGGATAAAAACTAAAATTTACCATTTATACCGTTTATTGAGAAGGATTTAATGATTTTTTGTATTTCCCGGGCATTAACTGTGTAACAATTTCTAGACACTTTGTTTGAAAAGTTTTATTCACTATGTACTGTTGTTACTTGAATTTATTGTTTTGCTACCACTTACAAGTAACAAAAGTACATAGTCAATAAAACTTTTCAAACAAACGGATTTTATTATTTACTTTGTCAAATACTTTTACAACGTCCTTACGTATTGAGTTGACTTGGGTTTTATTTTTAAGTTATCATCAAAAATTGTTCGTATGGAGAGGAATTTGGTGGGTAATTTGAGAAATCACGAATATCACCCTTTTTAAGTGCTCACGTTAGAAAACAGTTTTTCCATATATCAGGGAAGCAGCCAGAGTTCAGTGATTGTTTGAATATTTGACATAGTGGATTGGCCAATGACGATGCACAGTTATTTGGAGAACCTGTATTAACACCATCAGGTCCCGCTTTATAAATATTACATGCTCGCAAATCCAAATGATCCATAATCATGTTTTGAAGGATACACTATTATCGTGATCATAACACGGTTGTAGCCGAGTACGAAAGCTGCCTATGAAATGGAATTATAATAATCCATCTAATCTATTAAATATCCTGGCGAACGCTCAGAAAATTCGTTGATTTCAGTATGTAAAGCGATTAATCTTTCACTTTCCCCCTTATGCATGGTTCCCGAATGAAATAATTTCTCTGTGCAAGAGCTGTTAAAAAGATTTGATTATAATCTAAATGTCTAGTAGAGCTGTCTACGGGTAGAGTTACGATATCTGCTTCTTCTTGGTGCCTGGTTTACGCCTACGATAATTGTAATAAGTGAGCCTTAACGATTAATAATGATCATCAAATTAATTAACACCTGAACTAAACTTTTACCTAACGATCACCTGGTTTCTCGTGAACGCTTTTGTTATTCAACTTACCTGCACAGCCTTCTAAAATTAAAGATTGGCGATCTTAGAAGTTACATTGTTAATATCATTAATAATACGTGACCCTAGTCCGAGTATAAGGTACCCAGCTTATAACTTCTTCGTTTATCTTAAACTCTCCAATAAATAGACAAGCAAGTAACTTTATATTATAATATAAACACACAAATCTGTTTTAAACCAATTCAATTTAATATAACGATCGACAGGTCTCGGAAGCACCCTTCCTTCTTCGGGACTATATTAAAACTAATATAAGAAACAAAATAATGATAGAGATTCATGAATATTTAGGTGTTAGAGTGGCAGGTGACGAAAGGGGAAGGGGTAACAGGGGGTTTTTCAGGAGGAACCGAGCGGTTCAGCACAAACATAATTAGATTAATTTACTTGGTTATTCAAAATACTAGAATAAATATTTAGGTATTTTGAAATTCTAGTATTTTGAATGTAAATATTTATATAATAATTATGGCAATCCACAAAGTAAATGCTTTTTTATGAATATGTAACATAATATCAATTGAGTTAATGTGAATAAGGAGAGTAAAACAGTTTTCTTTATTTTTATGAAATGTTTTAAAAACATCTGACCTTTTTTTAACACATAAGCAATTGAATAAAATATTGAATTTTTATCCGAGAAATTGAATCAATTTTAATAACCCAAAAAAAATCACGTTATTTAATACGATGTGAGGTTGAACAACGAACTTTTTTTTCTTAGTTTATTTTAAAGATGTTCATTGTATATAATTAACAATATTGTTTACTTGATAATAAGAGTAAGTATAAAAGTAATAAAATAAAATAATACATTAGAAAGGGGAGTAAGAAAAACAAACATCGCAAGTTAAATTACTAAAAATAATAATATAAAAATTTCAAAAACAATTTTTAACAGCGTGTGTTTTAATGTAAGCAGTACGTTTATCAAATGCTCCGTATAATGAATGCAACTCAGTAAAATAGTGTCAGTTGTATTTACCCTAGGTCATTAAGGCTATGTCACCGCAGCTGTTGTTGATGATTTTCATATTGATTATCACAAAAATAAAATATATTTTCCAAGAAATAATATGTTTTTCTAAAAGCGTTATGAAAATGTATTAGAATGTTTAAAACAATTGGGTAAAAAATATTGACAGAACCTGTACAAATACTTTGAAGTTCGTGTACATCCTATAATTCTAAATACAGGAGAATTATACAGATATTGGTTGTTACAACATCAACGATGTCTAAACGCTTGGTTCGTCAGATTATTTTAAAAAAAGCCACAAAAACATTCCTAAATAAAAATATTGACAGAACCTCTACAGATAGTTTGAAGTTCGTGTACATCCTATAATTCGAAATACAGGAGAATTAAGTATTTCTTGGCACATACAGAACCAATGTAAATAAAGACAAGTGTCAGATAATATACAATACAATTATTTCATCACACTTAAATTACTGTTCCGGTATTCTTTTTCTTTGTAATGAAGAGAAAATGAATAAAAAGTTTCAAATACTGAAATATTACAAACAAACCAATGCAAATAATACTAAAGCCCAACATATAAACACGGATAAATGACATTTTAAAATGAAACTAAATTTTATGACGATGAAGCAAACTATACGTTTTAATGTTTATATTTTTGTACATAAAATTATCAAAGGGATGATGTCTAAGAAAATTAAATGAAAAATATATTACTATCACGAGATACATGGACATCGAACAAAAAATCAAACACACATCTCTTACGTTCAGGCCGTCCACATGTATAATAAAATTCCGGAGGAAATGATTGCAATTGGAAGTATTTTCTATTTAAAAAAAAAAAAAGAAATAAGAAAATTCGTCTGTAACAATCATTTTTGTTATATTTGGATTTAAATATCCTCAAATTAAAAAAACATGTTTGCCAAACGTTATATTAAATTATCCATGATGCCTGTTATAAGTCTATGTATTTATTTTTGTAAATTATTAGCACATACGATGATGTGAGCTAACTCAAGAGTAATAAATAAATAAAAATGTATGAATGACATTACCCTGATGTGTACCTATTATAACATATTTTACTAATCGACCCATTTGAATTTACCTGGTTATCCATAGTTCATGTAACTATAGGATAAAAGTCGCTGTAAAACTTATTTTAAAAACAAGACAGAGACCACAGAAAAAAAAATAAACAGATATAGCCAACTGTTTAAAATAACGCTAGCACAATAGACATCAGTAAACCAACACAACGTCATCCGCCTCCCAGAAGGTAATAAACCAACCCGAAAGTACCGTCACATATTTATAATAGTAAAACAGTTCTGTCAGCAATATAATATTCTCAGTCATAAAAGTACAATATTAGAAAGAGCAAATGGAGCTAACCCCTGACATAAATGTACAATATTAGAAATAGCAAATGGAGCTCACTCCTGACACAAATGTACAATATTAGAAAGACCAAATGGAGCTCACTCCTGACATAAATGTACATTAGAAAGAGCAAATGGAGCTCACTCCTGACAAAAATGTACATTAGAAAGAGCAAATGGAGCTCACTCCTGACACAAATGTACAATATTAGAAAGACCAAATGGAGCTCACTCCTGACATAAATGTACATTAGAAAGAGCAAATGGAGCTCACTCCTGACAAAAATGTACAATATTAGAAAGAGCAAATGGAGCTTATTCCTTTTTTTTTATATGAATACCGCACAAGAGTCCCAACTGCTCCCAACCGCCTAGAGCCAGTGAAACTATGGCATCCCCAATTAGGGAATGTTGTGAGGCTGAAGTTATTGGGGAATGAAAGGAGAAGGGGGAGGGGAAGGTGGGAAAATACCTAACTATTCAGATCTAGTCACCAAACACGGCTAAAAGCCATTTCAAGCAAAGTTTCAATTCTGAATGGTGATCTTTCACCAGGGCGATACTGAAAGTATCTTCCACTCTGGAACCTGCGCAAATATACTATTTATTATATTTTTAAATTAATTAATTCTGAAACAACACAAATTAATTAAATAAAATTTATTTGCGCACGCCGGGATTTGAACCGGCGACCTCCGGATTTGTAGTCGAGAGCCTTACCCCTCGACCATGGAGGTCGTCCTCACTCCTGAGACAAATGTACAATATTAGAAAGAGCCAATGGAGCTCACTCCTGACATAAATGTACAATATTAGAAAGAGCAAATGGAGCTTACTCTTGACCTAAATGTACAATATTAGAAAGAGCAAATGGAGTTCACTCCTGATATAAAAGTACAATATGTATTAGAATGAGCAAACGGAGCTCACTCCTGACATAAATACTATATCTTTTATACCGCAGATTTAGTTAAATTGTACCAGTCTGACGATCTTCGTTTTAAGGTGAAACCGCTCAGGTTTGAAATAAATAAGTGGAAGGGTTTTAATTTTTTTAAAATCAAGTATAAAAATGCTTATATCAATGGAAATAAATATTTTCCTTTCCAAATATTCAGCTGGTACAACCTTTGCAGATTATGCGACTATTAAATCACAGGTAAATAATTAAACAAAATAATATGAATCTTCTTCATCTATTTTATTCATACTTCGTAAGACTATACAATTTAGCACTGGCATGCTGTCAATAGAGGTTAAAAAGCTGTGCCTACCCTAAGAAATTGGAGTGTAAAAATAAATTAGTAGTTTAATAAAAATGAAGAAATTCTAATAAGAATGTCATTTTTCCAGAATTTTTAAGGACATTTTCACGTAATAATCGTTTCACGATAAAAAAATATTTCTATTTTAATAATCTTCGTTTCTTCAGTTGCAACCTGAACCGGTTCATATATGTTAAGAATGCTATCCTCCCCAAAACAGTATTTTTAGTATTATAGAAATTTCCACAAAAATGATCTCTATATTGACCTATATCACCACTTTTCGAATGTATTCGTTTCCAAAAGCTGTATTACATCGAGTATTACGACAAACAATTTTTGTAAAAAAAGGTTCAAATTAAAGTTGTCGCCTGTCATCATTTCAACGATTGTTTTATACTTTTTCATAAATTAGCCGTTTTTTGCCGGTCAAATTGACGTGATATTGAACGGCAGATATCTGTGAACGAAGACAATGCTCCATTAGCGGATAATGATATTAATAATAATTGGACCATTTGTATAGCGAGGTTTTTGTGAAAAATCACCTTAAGATCGCTGTACAAATATTAGAATCAAATGATTCTATTCGACTATTGATAATATTATGATACATTCATATTTATATTTATTTTGTTATAAAAAAAAGGTAATACAATATTATTATTTCTCTTATTCTACTACCTTCTTATTTATATTTATTGTTATAAAAAAAGTAATACAATATTATTATTTCACTTATTCTACTACCTTCTTATTTATATTTATTGTTCATTTATTACCTTCTTATTTATTATTTTCTTATTAAATTATTTTAGTTTCTATTCTTATTTATGATTCGACTTGAACATATTGTGTATTTAGATTCTCTATGAGACGTGTGGGATTGGTATTTTTAGCTGAATGTGAGAAAATGAAAAATAATAATTAAAAACAGTGTTATAAGTTTATTATATACAATACGAAAAACGCATTTAAATTTGTTTTTTTTAATTATTATAATTTATTAATAGTTTTCAATCAAATTATTAGAATGAACTTGAATATTTGTAATGAAAACCTTTTGTTTTGATATTTTTTGTTGTTCTGATGCCTTTCGTGTTATTATTATTATTTTTAATTACATAACATTAATTATGTTCTTAAGCGCCTGTGTCGCCTTTGTGGATACTGATTGGAGGGTAAAAAAAGGCCAACGGATGACAGTATTCTCAAGCAGTCGCCCATTCAAATGGTGACCGCGCCCAATATTGCAGAGATCGGATGCGAACCGACGAGTCAGCATGGGATGGTTCGCGGCGAATAATCTTGATAACCAATCGCCGGGGCTAATTCATATTTTAACTGTTACCTGTAATGTCGATAAGAGACAACCCCATACGAGTATAAAAAAATACAGTTTTAATTAAGGGATTAAAAAAATATATGAACGTTTTGCATCAAGGTTATGTCACAAATTTAAACGCTTTCCCATCTGTTTAAAAAAAAATTCAACGCTTTCGGAAAGTATGTGGAAGTTTAGTACAGTTCATCAGTGTGCGAAATAAATCAGTTTAAAAAAATAGTCGATACTTCATGAATGACCCTCGGCGGGATTACCTACTGGTAAATCTAAGACATTCGGGTTTTCATGATGAATGATACTTTTTATCAGCACCTGCTAACCTTCAGCCCACCCTTGGTCAAGGAGCAATGTACGCCACTGCAATTTAGCATATACAAGATTTTTTTATAACTGCTCTTTACACACATCTTTCTTCAAGGTTCTACATGAGTGAATGTTTTCACTTAATATTTTGTTCAGGGAGCCGGCTACTTGTATATCAATCTATATAGTATGTCACCCTGCAGCAAAAAATAACTCACCCAATGTTTATATTTAGGAAATTTTGTTTAGGTCTAGAGTAAGTTAGAAGATTAATCAAATTTTTTAATATATCAACTGGGTATACACAAAACATTCCTCACTTTATATGATTCATTCGCTCAATCTGGTATTAGGTATTGCAGTACTTTATTAAATGTGAAAAATTGACTTTAATTAATAGATCCAACAGTAAAAAAAATGCTTAAGAACTAATTTTCTATAGTTCACAAAACTTCCCATAATTTGAGCAGGATTTATATGAATACCTCACAAGAGTCCCAACTGCTCCCAACCGTCTGGAGCCAGTGAGACTATGGCATTCCCAGTTGGAGAATGTTGTGAGGTTGAAGGTATTGGGGAGGGAAGGAGAAGGGAAAGAGGAAGGTGGGGAATATCTGGCTATTCAGATCTGGTCACCAAACACGGCTAAAAGCCATTTCAAGCAACGTTTCAACTCTGAATGGTGGTCTTTCACCAGGGCGATACTGGGAGTATCTTCCACTCTGGAACGTGCGCAAATATACTACATATTATTTTTAAATGAATTAATTGTGAAACAACACAAATTAATTAAATAAAAATTACTTGCACACGCCGGGATTTGAACCCGCGACCTTCGGATTCGTAGTCGAGAGCCTTACCCCTCGACCATGGAGGCCGCCCATGGCCGACCATGGAGGCCGGAGGATAGCAGCTTTCCTCGAAAACACTTTGATTTGAAATTACGAAAGGTTCACTAACAATTTAAAAAAGTCGACAGACTACCAACCTTTGAGCCTAACCGTTTAACACCTCTCCAACCCTAATTCTAATCCCCAATAACAATGTAGAAACTATTCACCTCTCTCGCAAGTAAGTTAAAGTAAGCCGCATACACTTTGCTGAAGAAAATGTCTTTGGGATATTTGGCACTGAATTTATGTCTCCGTAGAATTGAAAATTTCCCTAAACTGGCAAACTGCGTAAAAATTGACTACTCTGATATAATAAAACCTATATAAACATGTTCATCTCATATCACTAACATATACCTTTTTTATATATTTTATCGAATCTGTGTTGTGCAGAAAAGGGTTAGGCAATAAAATCATTTTTTTTACATTTCCATTTACAGACGGATAAAAATACGGATTAAAAAGATTTGGAGAACCTTCACATTGATTTTGCCATTATTAAACACATCAGAAACCGGAATAAAAATCATTTCTATGCCTTTTTCGTATGACCTTGAGCACCATCATCGATAATAATAAAGAATCAGCATAGAAAATGAGTTGTAATAAATAATATAAATCTGATTTTCTTTTTTTTTCGAATATTTCAACCCAGAAAGTCCATTTGTATGCGTGTGGTGAAGTAACTCGCTGATAAAAGGATGATCCTTTTTTGTCAGTGGATAGGATGTTCCGAACTTCGAACCAAAGCACACACCGTACATTGTATTAGGTATACCTCGCGACGGCCCTGGGCGTCATCAATGCTTTATCTGGAATCTCTCAGGTTACTTTATTGCGTGGGATAGTACCATTGTTAGTCGTCTGTGCTTACTCCAAATACAGATTAACACTTGACATTTATTGATGTGATGTAAACCACATTACATGGTATTTTATATATACAAATTTATTCAAAAGATTTTTATTCACTCTGTGGCGTCATTATTAAAAAAATTAATTAAAAATACACTTTATTTTCACCACTTTATAAATATACATAGATATATACATGTTTCGAAAGCGATGTTTTCTTCATCAGGAATATATGAATATAAATAAATAAATAATGACGCCACAAAGCAAATACCAATCGTTAGAAGAAATTATGAATTAAAAATTACTTTCCATTCACCACTTTATTAATATATGAGTATATGATATTATATACATATTGGCATGTTTCGAAAGCGATGCTTTCCTCATCAGGAATATATGAATATAAATACATAAATAATGACGCCACAAAGCAAATACCAATCGTTAGAAGAAATTATAAATTAAAAATTATTTACTATTCACCACTTTATTAATATATGAGTATATGATATTATATACATATTGGCATGTTTCGAAAGCGATGCTTTGTTCATCGGGAATATATAGAGTAATAAAAAATAATATTATAATAATAATTATTATTTGTATTCTATGTATTCCTGATGAGGAAAGCATCCATTTCGAAACATGTTGATATATATATATATATCGATAAAGTGGTGAATACAAATTAATTTTTAATTAATTTACAAATTTAACGTTTTAAAAGATATTTATGTGGTGGGTTGGGTATTGTAAGAATCTAAAATAATTGAAAGGATATGTTTTCTTATAAAACGCTCATAGCCAGGTAGGTGTACACTATATGACAAACATAATACATTAGAAGTTTAGGACAATCCTTTAGTGTACGAATGCTTGTGTTGTGAAAAGATGAAGTTTTGCAGCATTTTCGCAAAGATCCTTATCCAAATATATTATATAAAAATAGAGCACCCAGTGGATGAAAAAGGTTAGGTTCTACAATAAAAATATATTGACAGGAAATGGCATTTTAAAATGCTCTCCAAAAACAAATTACGATAAATATACTGCACTATGTAATCACTTCAGATTTCTACGAGAATACCATTCAATACTTTAATGACCGCCGATAAGCACACAAAGCATATAAATAAAATCATTTTATATTCCCATATTATCGAGAAAACTTTAATGTTATATTATTTATATATAGAAATATCTAGGCGTATGTGTGCGCCACTCCACCTTTGTGTTACTTATTTGTAATTTGGTCATTTTAACACCTACAATAAGTGTTTTTTTTAATCAAACAACTTGATATTTTTTTAATACTGTCATGACACGTAAACCACTCTATCTATTAAATTCTTCCCCTTCTTTCATATGTTTCTAATTAATCTAAATAATTAAGGTGACCAAGACACATGAATGTGACTTCTCCTATCTATAGAGCTTTCATTGTAGTCGTCCCTTTGAGTACCCAAAAACAAATCCCGACAATTGTGTATGTAAGTGATTAATGTTTCCAAAGAATCGTGATAAGAAGACGGGCCTTGTGTCAGGTTGGCGAGTGGGTAGTACTAAATGATTTATTAGAATTATCCATGGAAATAATAGTACGCGTAGGTATAATGATTCAAATTCCTTCCGATAATAAAACCACCTTCTTAGTAAAATACGGCTAGACGGAAATCTTCAGTAATTATTATTAACTTAACTTAATGTTATACAGGTTACCCACGCAACCCTTTCTATGTAAATACCACATAAGAGTACCCTCTGCTCCCAACTGTCGGGGATTTGAACCTGCGATCTCTGGATTCGCAGTAGAGGATCTTAACAACTCTAACTACGTAGTATCTAGCAGTGATTTAGTTAAATAATATAAGTGTCAAGAGTTGGTGGATTCCCTGTAATTGCTACCGAGAATTAAAACAAAATTCGGAATTGATGAACTTGTCCCCACTGCATCTGAATTTATCTATTAGCATGAGTGAAACAGCATTTGGGCAGCTGCTAATATTTTGTTTGCATAATGTATAGAGCAAGCCACAATGCGACCACTGCGGGCTCATCAACTTGGAAGCTTATTCAATACCCTAATGGTCAATTTAATTAATGCTCTTAAGGCAGAGATATAAACTGTATTGCGACTGATAAATTAATTTAACAGATAACAATTATTTAATTTTATTATTTTTCCAGATGTCGGGAGGATGGTCCAATCCCACGAATTTTGTAATTATGATACATGGAATATATTTAAATTAAATTAAAATATAATGATGCTTTATTTATTTTTTGTTCTTGTTTTATTTATAGCTTGTTCAAATGGGTTTTTTTCACATTTATAATAAATTTTTAAAATTCACACTATAAAAGAACAGTATCAAAAATTTCACAAGTTTTCAGGTTGTAAGTAAAACGAGAAACAAATAATCTAATATACCGATTTCATTATTAAATCAATTTGAATCGGTTATTTATAAAAAAAAAGTTTAATGAACTTACTTCACGTAGCAGTGATTTATTTGAAGTGATATTACCATTAAATAAATTAAATAATATAATTATACTTTGTATTCTCCACTTTATTAATATAAGGTATAAATTTAAATTAAGATTTAAATTTGTATTACTCTTCATGAAAGCATCGCTTTCGAAACAAGTAGATAGATATCTCCATATTTATAAAGTGGTGAATACAAAGTACAAAAAATATTTACCTCTTGATTTTATTTTCATATTAATATTAATATTTAAAAATAGTTTATTTTTTAATCCTAATGCAAATTAATTACTTACCAACTTTAATCAATTTTTGTTTACGTTTATAATTAGTCTATTCTTACATTATTGTGTTCTTATTTTTATCATTTGTATATACGTGAAATTATTTTTTAGTATTCTTATATTCCTGACGATGGCATCGCTTTCGAAATATGTAGATTTATTTAATTCTTTTATTTAATTTTTAATTCATTTATTAATAATGACGCGATAAAGTGAATGCCAATCTATGGAATAAATAAATAATTAGTCTCACTAAAACGTGAATAATTAATCAGTATCAGAGACTGGTCAAAGTTAATCAGTGAAGAGAAGAACTTGACTGTCAGTGAAAGATGTTGAATGTCAATTATGATCAAACTAAGGTTTTCGGGATCAGGGTTGTGCTCAGGCAGTGATGTTTAATTACTCTATTAATGGTAGGTAAACAGATATGGTAAAATATGTAATACAGTATAACCCCGTATTTATGTGCTCGGAATTCACGTTTTCCCGGCAATGGCGTGTATTTTCTTTAGTCCCGAGGTATTTCAGTATATTTAATACCCGCATTTACGTTTTTCTTTCCCGCGACTTACGTCCAAAAATTCAAAATATGCGAGTAATGCGCGCTTGACAATGATTGAGTCGTGACATTTGAACGGCTTAAGGTGATTGGAGGGAAAACTCCGTGTCTTTAGAACGACGCACGGTGATTGGTCGGCGATTTCATATTGCTTTCGGTTCAATTATTATTCATTTTTTGTTCTCATTCTTTCAAACACATAATGTCTAACCAAAGGAAAGCTTTGTCAGTGCAAGAGAAAAGGAACATTCTCGACAAAGTTAATAAACACGTTGGCTCACGCGTTTTGCTGGCCCGAAATTTAGGAATACCCATTACTACTTTGGCCACAATTATCAAAAACCGTGAATCTATTGAAAAAAAGCGTTATTCAATGTGGACCCCGGGCGAAAAAATGTATGTACATCAAAGTGTCGAAGTACTAAAAAATGGAGGAGATTTTAAAATAATGGTTCGTCAGTGCGCGGGGCAGTAATATTCCCGTTGGCGGTACAGTCATTCGTGAAAAGGCGCTGCGCATCGTGAATTGACTAAATATTGAAGGATTTTACAGATCAATTTTTGGAGAATCGCAAAATGTTGATATGGACATTGCTGAAAATTGGAAGCAGACAGATGTGCCTACATTAATTGAAGACTACGCTCCCAGAGATATGTTCAGTGTCGATGAAACTGGGCTATTATTCAATGTTCTACCTTGTAAGACTTTCAGCTTCAAGTGTGAAGCCTGTCATGGAGGAAAATTAAGCAAGGTTCGTCTCACTGTTCTCTTGATTACAAATTCAGATGGCAGTGGGAAGCTTTCCCCGTTAGTGATTGGGAATTCTGCAAAACCCCGCTGCTTCAAAAATGTCAGGACATTGCCGACAAAATATTCAGCCAATAAAAAGACATCAATCTTTGAAATATTTGAAAAGCAGCTTACTTCATTAGACGATTTGATGGGAGTAAAATATCGAAAAATATTGCTATTCCTCGATAGGTGCCCAGCTCACCCCAAAAACTTCGGAACATTCGGTTGGAATTTTTTCCTCCTAACTGTACAGGTGAACTGCAACTCCTGGATTTATGGATAATTCGGGTATTCAAGCACTACTATAGAATAAACTTGGTACAGACGTTATTGTGTCAGTTAGAACGAGGTCAGGACCCCAAAAAATTAAGATGTCCATTTTAGATGCAATGCATTATACCGTTAAGGCATGGGATGAAATAACCGACTCTACCATCAAGAATTCTTTGCGGAAAGCTGCGATATACAAGGAGCAGGATGAAGACGTACCCAGTACCCAAGAAAATATCCAGTGTGATGTTATAGAAGGCTGGGAAAGGATTTTAGACCAACCCCTGGAGGATTATGTAAACCTTGAGTCCAATATTATGACATCAGAGTTGGTGGAAGTTGATGACGTTGTTGACAGTCATTTAACACCAGCAGACTTATCTGCTGAAGAACTGTCCGATGAAGAAGAGGTTGATATTCCAACAGAAGAAGAAGCAATGAGGTTTAAAAACCTACATTACAGACATTGGTGATATTCAAGATGACACTTTTAAATGTTTATGTAGTTTAGAAAGACAATTACATAACAAAAATCCAAAGAACTAACAAGACACATGATTTTTTTAATAAAAATTAAAATTTCAATAAAAATTTAAATAGAATGTTGTTTTTTAATAAAACGTTATTTTTTTCACAAATTAAAAATTTAAATGTTCTTTTTTTAACCCCCCTTTGACGTTTTCCCTCCAATTACGTTTTTTTCAGTCCCTTAAAAAACGTAAAATAGGGATTATACTTCATATTATTTAATTCATTTACTAACAACTAGCTGATGTGTACCCGGCCTTGCCCGAGATTTTTTTTTTTTAATAAAGTTATGAATTCGTGAATTCTTGTTTGTTATTAGGATGCCATCATTGATTTGACAGCGAAAGTAACTATCTCCAAATAAATAAACATTCATTTGAATATTTTATTTCATTCCAGATGTTTATTTTTTCAAAATACGTCTAAATCATGAAGTTCTTAAGTAGGTGTTTTCCATTTCAAAATATTCTACCCAAAAAATAATCTTCTAATTTTGAATATGCAATCTGTGTCTAACCAGAGTGTTATATCTATGGGCTAACCCAGTGGTCGGCAAACTTTTTCGCCAAAGAGCCAAATATGTACATTACAACTGTTAAAAAAAAATTTGAGAACCAAATCTGTTTATTAATTTAGTAAACCCTTTTTATACATTTAAACCTTCATTAAATTACCGGTACGCCGAATAAAACTGGATTTCGTACTTAATAATAATTTTATTATTTGATAAAAAATAGTATGAAAGTAAGGTACCCATAAAAATTTAAATGATGATAATGACTGCCAAACACTTTATACGAACAATGTTCTTCCATCTTCTTGCAAGGTTTGAGTATGTCAGTTTTGCATGTTTTTTTTTTTTTAATTTTAGACACGATTCCAGGTTCTTATCATAAGACAACTTTTCAGCTTACTCTTGATAAAATTTATGCTTGAAAAAGATTGTTCGCATGAATATGCACAGCCGAAAAGTAAAAGAACAGCACACACGAGTTTTTTCAGCTGATCATAAGAGTCAGGAATACTATTCCAGGCGTTGAACATGACCTTGTCTTCCTTCTACAGGTCTTTCAAAGCAGATCACGTGTGTTTTGAACTAAGTTCACATTTGTTTTTCTCCAGTTTTTTCAAATTAACACAAAGACGTTCGAATTTAGAGCTCCATATTTCCTTGTTTTTTAAATCCAACAATTGTATTTCAAAGTTACAAAATGTCATGTCAATGCCAAAAGGAGAAAATTTCAAATCTGTTATCGTAGCATTAAGAGGGTTTTTGGCGAATGCTAAGGTCACTCTGCTGTTATTAAATTCCTGAAACCTGGTGAGAAATTCTTCCCTCGTATTTAATATGGTTGTTTTGAAATTAGTGTTTTGTCAATAGAGGAATTATTTTTTTGGCGATGCTTCAGCAGGCTCGGAAAGTGAAACAATGTTTCCCTTTCAAAATCTTGAGCAAAGAGGGATAATTTGTTTTCGGCTGAAATGACTTCTTCTAACATCGAAAAAAATATGTTTCGTTTACGTTCCCTTGTAGTTTATGATTAAGCTGATTTAAATGAGACGTGACGGCTACCATGAAATCAAAGTCTTGTATACACTGATCGTGTGTTAGTTCTGGATAGTGAACACCATTCTCAATGAGAAATGCTTTGATTTCTGGTAATAGTGATGCGAAATGTTTTAAAACGTTCCCTCTTGATACCAACGTACCTTGTTATAAAGCAGAAGATCAGCGTACTCACTATCCATTTAAACTAAAAAAAAAATGAATTGGCGATGATTAAGAGTGTATTCAGCGTCGTAATACCATATCCTTCTCTTAGCAATATCTTCTCTAACAATAAAACTTGCCATATTAATGTTGATGGAAGATTGCATCCAGTTATCAAATATAGAAGTTGATGTCTCTTTACTCTTCTGAAGTTCCTCAACTGCTTTCTTCCTTGCATCAATGACAAGATATTTAGTGCTAATAAGTCTCTCTCCAAATTTCACTTCTTGTTATTCGCGAATTGTTCCGAACAAATGGTCGGATGGTCATTTAAGTATCGTCTTCCGTTTTTCTTTGCTTCTTTTTGGTAGATATGTCAAATATTTTTAAAAAGCCACCAATACAAAATTATTGGATATGCAACTGGACGGAGAATACAACAACTTTATTCTTCAGGAAGGTACCTTTGTAACGCGCGCGCGACATATAGACACGATCAGCTCCGACCACTGTAAACAAGACTGTTGAGCCTGTTCGTGAATATTTGTGCCAGACCCACACTTAAGGGGCCAAAAAGTCGCATGCGGCTCGGGAGCAGCACTTCGCCGACCACTGGGCTAACCAAAATAAAATATGGCGGATTCAATGTGTTTCATACTAATTTTAAAACATTATAGCAACAGTTTTACAAATTGGATTTCATTCAAACTACTTTCTAAACCTTCCCGGCACTAATAAAAACAAAGTGTGCTATTTTTAGCGAAAACGGTCAAGTAATTTTTTAGAAAATCGAGGAAAAACAAACTTACATTGATTTTTATATATATATAGATTACGCCACACAGTGAAAACCAATCGTTTGAAGACATTATCATGTTCTTCTCATTTGGGGTATATTATTACTTAATATTATTATAATGTTTACGACTATTCTGCTACACATCTCCCTGTTTTCATTCAACCGGAACAACCCCACACCCGTCCTAAGCCAAGAAAATCTCTTACGTCCTCCGACTTCCCATTCCCATCGACCTTCATTTCTTCCTTACATGACCAATTTTGGTGTGCAGCACTTGTTGCTTCTTGGCATATATCCGAAGAATGCCATTCTTCCCTTCATAAATTATGTTTAATCCTTTGGCATATTTGATTCACTGTTTTAAATGAAGTTATGTTTAAGTTGTTTCCATTTCCGAATGTTACAGGTCAAAGTTTTAGTTATGGCACAGTACAGTAACTTTCGGTAGATAATAATATTTCAACATATACGCATTTCACCTTCACAGATTTCGATTTTCCACATTTTTTTTTGTTTTTTAATAATAATAATTCTAAAGAATGCCAGAAAACAACTTGTCTTTGGTTTAATTTACAAGGGTTGCTAAGACACCAACCGCTGTTTATGTCAATATCGCATAGGAAACTGACACGCACTCAACGGCATTTTTAAATTACAACCAAAAATATCAACGTAATTTCAATACTAATTTGTAAATACCATTAAACAATAAAAAAATCATTTGTGTTCTTGATCAGCTGCATTGTTTTGGTAGACGATTCGGCCTATCTTCTCCGATTCGCACGACGTGGTTCATAACGCTATTTTCGTTAAGTTAATTTCGTTTGTGCATTTTTAATACATTCGGCTCCATTTAATCATCGCATGGTCTAAATCTTAATTAGAACAAAACCTAGAAATACAATTTCCCATTTGCTTGAATGCTCTAACAAAGCCTCCCTAAGCCAAAGTCATCCCACCTTCGGGCATACTTTGACCACCTGCTTATTTCCCTAAGCATTCAGCGTTTAATTAGGAAACCTTAAAAATATTGTATCTCACATTTCATGGAAAATATTTCAAATAACTTATGTAAAGCTGATGTACCGATCTTGGAGAATTTATAGAAAATAATTGTCGTTTGTTCCTCAGGTGATCAAGATGTTGGTAATAGTGGTGGCGCTGTTTGCTCTCTGCTGGC
The DNA here is from genome assembly GCA_022606495.2 of Halesus radiatus. Taxonomy (NCBI): domain Eukaryota; kingdom Metazoa; phylum Arthropoda; class Insecta; order Trichoptera; family Limnephilidae; genus Halesus; species Halesus radiatus. The sequence continues at coordinate 54,994 of JAHDVE020008015.1, read as the reverse complement.
CTTCTCTACAAACTTATCAAGTGCTTCAGACCTGCTTTTCCTTCATTAAAATAATTGTCGTTTGTTCCTCAGGTGATCAAGATGTTGGTAATAGTGGTGGCGCTGTTTGCTCTCTGCTGGCTTCCTCTACAAACTTATCAAGTGCTTCAGACCTGTTTTCCCCTCATTAACGAGTAAGTTCACAAAATTGGTTGTTATTTTCATTAAAGAGAATATTATTTAAAAAGGAGAATGATATCATATCATTGCAAACTAAAGTGACGTGGTAAGAAAAATATAGTAATTACCATGGGAGTCATTTGCCAGAATGAAGGTTTTTTTAACCTTTTAGCATATTTAAAATTGGCCTAGTGTACGGATATTTTGTCAAAACACTTTGTTATGTTTTTTTTTTTTTTTACATGAATACCGCACAAGAGTCCCAACTGCTCCCAACCGTCTGGAGCCAGTGAGACTATAGCATTCCCAATTAGGGAATGTTGTGAGGCTGAAGGTATTGGGGAGGGGAAGGAGAAGGGGAAGAGGAAGGTGGGAATATACCTGGCTATTCAGATCTGGTCACCAAACACGGCTAAAAGCCATTTCAAGCAACGTTTCAATTCTGAATGGTGGTCTTTCACCAGGGCGATACTGAGAGTATCTTCCACTCTGTAACTATGTATGTCCACTATGTAACGAAAGGTTGACCCTGAGATGAGTTCTAGCTACTCGTCTTGGCAAATAGGCCTGGCAAGCAACCACATCATTTCCCTCCATAAATTAACCAATCAGACAATTCGAGCGCCCAATTAAACCAATCAGATAATAAATTAACAAAACAGGAGCATGCGACACGAGCGCCCACGGCGGTGTGGGACCGCTCATGGCCGCGCTTCACACTTCCCGTCTGGAACCTGAAGATATAACTGCCTCTCTGAACTGCGTCTCTGAAAAAGAGGGGGCCATTTAAGGGGGGGCAAGTACAATGCAGGCGGGCTGACACCCGCAGCTAGACTTGCCTCTTGCTGCCTAAGCACTCAAGTAGTGTCATTAAACTCAGTGTGACGATGTCCGGCCTTGGCGTCATAGCCAGCCACCCCGCCATTCGACCTGAACACATGTAAGCTGAATTCCCATCTGCCCATAATGGGTTGATTTAATCCCTTGTTTCATCTGCATAACTCGGTTAGAGATACCAATCAGAAAGAGAGAGAAATTACAATAGAATCCTACCTAGATCAAGACCCCTTTTTTACTGTCTACACGATTATTCTTAACCCATCATGTTTGTCTGAGTTGCAATAAACACCGAGTTTGAAAACACTTCCCTGTACTAATTTAACGTAGAAATAGAAACGCCCTCAACCCAATTATAAGATTGCGATCGATTCGCGACCATGTATGATAAGAAGTTGATATCCCCTGCCGATCTGAGCTAGGCTAATGTCCGGAGCAGACTTCTACATCGAGGAAACCACCTCCAGGGTAAGTCCTGCAGATTGTAATTGTCTCCCATAACTTCCCCTGTAACCCAACCTTCCTCTTCCCCGTTTCCCCTCTCTCTGACACTCCCAGTTTACACCACACTGGCTTTCCAACTTAGGGGCTTTCCTTCAATCTAACCTTCCCCATCCCCTTCCCTTCTCTACAGAACACTTCCGCTACAACGTGAGGCTTTCTTTGGAGTTGAGGCGGTTTTCTTTTTTCCATCTACTCAGTTTACATGTCGAGGGAGTGTTTTCAAACTTGGTTAAAAATCTTGTAATAAGACTTATTGTTATATCCACCACATTTTTGTCATTTTATCCCACTTGTAATTGTGATAACAGCGTGTACATTGGAATTAACATGCATTCCAGAAAGTTGTAAAAAAAAAAAAAAATTTCCCAACTCAAACGGTCGAACTTACTAGAACATCGCATCATGTATTCAGAAACCAGTAAATTTGAAATCGCCGTTCACGCATTGTTTGAGATCAGCGCGCGCGCGGAAGAAATTCCGAACAACTGTTCAACTGGCATCAACTGCTATCGTGATACGTGCGACGTTCGTACGGTAAATTCAAATATCCATTGGCTGAAATTTGTCCAGCGAGACAACACGCATGAAGTTCGATACAAACTTATTTCCGAACGCAGTTGGTATTTCACGTTTGTTAAGTTGGCAAACCGAGTCCAGCTGACGTTTTTGACAGTTCAATAAACAAACAACTCGCGCCATCCCTTGCGATGCAATCAAATTTTAACAATTAAATTGTTTTCAAATAAGATAAGATCGCAAGCTTTATCATTAAGACCTTCTGCCCAATAAGTAGCAGGTACATACTAAAATGTGTTTACATATTGTGTTGTGCAACATTATTAAGTGAATAATCCCGTTTTACCACTAAATACAATAATAAATAATTAGTTTAAAATAATTAAATCAAAGTGGTACTTTCAATGAGTGTTTAAAATTCATCAAAAATCAGATTCTAAAAGTGTCAACTTCATAAAATAAAGTAATGACCAGTTTTTTTATCTCTTTTCAAGTTTTTTGCAAAGACAATACATAAGAAGTGTTATTTTTAATTAAATACCGGTTTTTCTAAAATCAAATTCCTTTTCAAATCCTCTTTTTACCTCAAGTTTTCAACAAGTGACAAGTGAAATTTAAAATATTTGTTTTCTAAACTAAAATTCTCGCAAAATTTCCAATTTCTTCTGGAGTTTTACAAAAGTGTTAGTGGAAACTTAGAAAAGCCAATTTCTAAAACTAACCCCTGGCCGATTTTTTTAACAAACTAACACTTAGAAAAGTCAGAAGTTCTCAACTTTTTTCCAAGTGTCAAATTTTTTTTTTCTGCTTCTTTCTTTTACCAAAATGGAAACTACTCATTGCATTCAAGCATTGCGCGACAAGAATTTGTACCCACCGAACAAAACAAAGGAAGTACTAATAAAATACGCCCTCCATTTAAAAAAAAATACATCAAAGGCCAGCCCTTCAATTCAATGGAACCTGTTGAAGTAAAAGTCATTCCTCAAGAACACAGGGATATCATCTCGGTCGCAGAGGAGCCAAACATAAGCTGCACCCAATTTTATCACAAGGAAGGTCAACCATTCCACAATTGCAAACCTCTGCTATCCTCAAAGATTACGTTTGGAAACTAGACTGAAAAAAATCTCAAATTCAGTATACACTCTTTTTGACATTTATGTCAAACATATAGACAATTATCACATGAAGGACATTGTTAAAGCTGGAAGTTTGGAAACAATAGAAACCATCTCCCCTGCTAACCCATCTGTACCTTGCTGGCAAGTTCTACAATTGCCACACGTTACAAACCTTGCATAAGGCAATTCACTATTTAACATGTAAGAAAACCTTACATTTTTGGAAGTTACATTAGTGTCAGATGTAACCCTTGCCTCTTGTAACATAATTGTATATCTTGTAATCAATTGTTTGTTTTGATTTTAAATCTCTGTTTTCATTCGTCATCTCCACTAGTGCCGGATACCTTTTTTTTTAAACTGATCACTTCAAGATAAGGAAATCACTTTCGTTGGCGGTAGTTGTTTCCGGAAAGTACGCCCAGAAGTGCTTACTCTACCCTTTTACTACAAAAACAAGTCCGTCATATCATGTCATTTTAAATAATCAATTCGTCGTTTTGTTTGTTGTTTCTTATGTTACCTTTTGTCATTTCTGTTTGTTCAAGTGTCTTATGTCAGTCCTAGGAATATAATTAGGAAACTCATGTATATAAAGAAATGTTTAATTGCAATATACACATAAACATTACGAATATAATCACATTTTCGTAATCAGTACCTATCTATTTACTAAAGAAAGGGGAGGGCTTGTTAAAACATGAATATCTCACCGAATTGGTGGTTGGACTACTTTGCAACAGTTTAAAGGCAGCTTTATGAACTTACAATAAAGTGGAATCAGATTATTTTTTTATTCACATTGTATGGATTTGTTCTAGTAACCGTTTTAAATATCAGACTTACCAAATATGATTATTTCAATATGAAAATATTATTATTATTCAAGGTTTTTTTTTAAATTACAACTTTTATTTGATTTAAAGTTTATGAAGAGATATATAGTTACCATATATTAGGGATCTGAGACAATCACAATGTAGTTAGTGAGCGAAGACGGTCTTCCTTTTCAAGTATTTTCTTACAACCTAATTATTAAACGTATTAATATCCATTGGTCTAGGCCCATGCTCATCATAAAAACATCATGTTGTTGTGATGTTTTTCCTCAAGGACGCCTGTGGGACCGCGGTGTAAGCGTAAATAATAAGTCTTGTCTGCACCTGCTGCTTATAAATCTTGGAATAATCGTATGAATAATTTTAAATCCTCTAAAGTTTTGCTGAATACAACATTATTTTCAGCTATATTTATATGCGAGTGTCTATATACCTTCATGCCTACTTTATAATTACATCTACATGTATTATTATTTTTTCTGTGTATATGTATATGTTGCTTGGGTCATCTATCATATTCACGTTATAAGAAAGACCTCTGTTATTGCAGATATCAGATGGAAAAAAAATCTTTTTTTTTGTTATGTGTGTGTGGTGTGTACGGTGTTCAGCAAATGTTTGATTGATATATGTATAATCTCAATTCGGGTACATAGGCAACATATTTATTTATTTATTTATTTTGAAATAAAGACAAACATTCTCAGGTTCGGAATAACCTGACATTATTTGAATATCTCCTACTTCCATCGCAGTAAGCGGAAGATGTTCGTTATGTCGTGATGGAGAACTCAGCCTGCCAAAGAAATGGACGCATGACGCCTGGGTGGGATCCCGATGCGATGCCAACTCAGCCACTGACCGGTGACACACGACCGAAAACAAATGTTCTCCTATGTACACTCTGTATTATGTTTTAATTTGTCACCTTTATTAAAAACCCTTTCTAGACGGATAAATTAATTAAAAATTGTATTTTCTCTTTTCACAGGTATCGCTACATCAATATAATTTTCTTCTGTTCTGATTGGTTGGCCATGAGTAATTCGTGTTACAACCCCTTCATTTATGGAATATATAATGTAAGTATCAGTCGCCAAAAACAAATCTACCCCTCAATAGTCAAGTCTTCTTAGCCTTCCTCTCACCCCACTCATCCAGATATCCCTTGTATCCAGATATACATCTCATCCAAGTATTTTCTCCTCATGAAGAAACCCCATTTTGGTTAGCCAATATTTTTTTCCCACAATTGGGAATGCCATAGACCAATTGAATTGAGGCAGTTTATATATTTGTGCATTATTGTATCAAAAAAATATGCTGGAAAAACCCTTCGTTTTTAAGACTATTCATATATTCGTTTGGTGTAACATTCAAGTTGGATTAAAGTAATAAATAAAGATTCGCTTGATTTGAATAAAGCTTCGTGATGAAATTTGACCTTCGTGATGGCGGTTTCTGAAATAAATCCGCCAAATATACCTTTCAAGTACCTTTACGAATATTTCTTAAATTGTAAAGACTTTTATCCCCTCGGACATTGTACGAGTATGTTTATAAATATTACTAATGGACACAATATTTCTTTTTCTGCTAGTCCGATGTTCTTCTTTCAGTCAAAACCCGACACGGGATTAATTATCTCGAATAATACGATTGCATATCCTTTATGTATTCTTCCGTAATTACTCTCTTCGTAAAACTGTTGTCCAGACGATAAAACCCTGAGCCTTTTTATGACATTCTGGAACAACTATAATTATTCCTTTATAATTGGTAGAAAGAGGATTCCTTTCATATGTTTTGCAAGAAAAAAACTTATTTTCATCCATAAAATATGGTGAAATAAATAAAATTTAAACAAAATTCGTAATTCCGCATGACCTCAAGTGAGGCAATATTTTAGATCCATTTACGAACTTGTAAAACAAACAAATAAAATGTAATCAAGAGAACATCCCTACGAAGCTAAATACCTACTGAAAATGTACGTATTATTTAATAATCCACGGGTAATCTTTCCCCGTAACATATGCTTATGAACCTTATTCACAATAAATCAAAGTAAATATGAATATTCGTCTTCTCTAATAATTACGTTAAAAATACTAATGACATGAGTAGGTATTTCGGACTGCAACATCTAGCTATTGGCTACAATTTTATAAATTATGAAGCTAACAAAAAAAATATATTTCCCAAATTCGTGAAAAAACTCGAAAAACTATATTAAAAAAATCCAATGGTGTTCCAGAGGGATTAATTTTAAGACCAACGCCGTAAAAAACTTTGAAAGAAATTGTTATCTCCCATTTTTAAAACGAAAACGGTCAGTAATACAGGGCTCAACATTATTATTAAAAAATATATGCAAAATGTACACTCGTGTAAACACCCTTCATATCAGAGACAGTGAAGGATCTTTAATAATATCTCATTATCGAGTGCATACACAAAACGTTTTCTAGAGTCCCAAGTGAGGGGAAATATTGAACTTATCAAAGGGAATGTCAATCGAGGTAAAGGTGTCATGGTAGATTGGAATATTTAATGGCATATCCAATTTGTACCTTCTAGTACATATTTCCATCCTCGGTAAATCGATCTTTTGTGGATTAGAGGGACAAAAAATGTACTTGTCCGTAAAAATTCAGAATCAACAATATATTGTAAGATATCGTGTAACGTTTTTAGGAGATTACCGTAAGAGCTACATAAAACACGCACAAAAAGTTCAATACACCACGGTCAACAGTTTTTGACAAAAGACGGTACACCAAATTGATTGTCACGTACATCCATAAATGTTCCCGTTCGAAAATATTATATTACAATATTTCCTCGAGAGTTCATATAATATAATAATAAATAAAAAAAAAACAGATAAACGAGTAAACAGAACGCGACCCACCAAAAATGTTGGGATGATAGTACGTACCACAGTATTATTATAAATTGGCCAACGAAGTTTATAGCGCACCATTTATAGAAGGTACGTGATTTAAAGTTACATTGATGCCAAGATATTATATTATTTAACATGTCATTTTTTGAAAGCGGCTTTTAATTAATTTAGTAACTTTTTGTACTACGAGATCCCTTTATATATATTTTTGTTAGCTCCCTTGTCCATAAAATTCAAATATTTTTGTGATTATGCTCCCCACCAATACTTTACTTACAGCTATTTAGGAGGGTATAAATATTAGAAAGAATAAAATATGAAATACAAACATGACAGCATTCGATTAGTCGGTCCCTTCCTGATTTTGAGCCTAAAAATATGAATAACTCGATCGAATCACGAATAAAGTTTCATCGCGTGTCACTAACATGCCCACCGAGGCATGCTTTCCTACATTATTTAAAATGTGGATATGGTTTTGCTTGAAGGAAGGTGTTATTTTAGAACTATGAATAAGTAGTTTTTTGAGCAGTCTGATACTTAACCAACCTTTTTTATAATTGAAGAATAATAAAGCCTTCCATAATAAATTAATCAATTTAATCACAAAATCATCACAGAAAAGTCATATTAAAAACGAACTACTTTCCGTAAAAGATTTCAACAGAGTTACCATAATAAGCACCTTGATAAGCAAAATAAGCTTTTGTAATTATTCCTTAAAATGGCAGTTTTATCATTTATAAATAGGTAAAATATATTTCATGGGAAAATAAAGGCACGATATTTTCGTTGAAAAATTTTCCAATTCGATTTCCATCTATTTTATTAATTGCCCGATTACCTTTAAGGTACATAATAACTCACAGGATTTAACACAGCCCCAGTCAAATTTTAGATATTCTTCGGAAATTAAGAATAATGGAGATTGACTGCCGTCATTTTCACACAAACCCTTTTTCAGCAAACGTATTTGTTTTCAAATACAAATGCAGCAATCAATCATAAAAAACTTTTTGTTGCGTGAAATCAAAAGTTGTAAGAATCTGAAATATATATCATAAATCAGTTTAACATATTTGGATGTCAATTTGTACCGGTTTTTTCATCAGTGCTAAAGGATTATATATACATAATAAATATATATACAAGACAGTATTAACATCCTCAATGCGCTTCAATGTTTACTTGCAAAACATATTTAAGGTTGTTTTTTTTTACTTTTTTCATCATAAATTAGAATAAATAATTGTTATTAAGGTAATGAATTGGGGATTAAAACACATTTTCTTCAATTTTATTTGCTCAAATATTATATCCTCTTTAAATAATTTTAAGAACAACCTGTTCTATTAAAATCTTACCGATTATCCATGCTCAAGATCGTTCTTAATGGGTGAAATCCATAAAATAATAAAAAAAATAACAAAAGAAAATAAAAGAAGAATGTAGTAGTCGTGCACGTAGTGACATTTTTGAGAACATGGTGAAATCTGAAACTTTGTTAAAGCCAGTAACTTGATTAAGATCTCTCCAGTCTACAAATAATAATCAAATGGATTTTAAACCAATTACCCCTGTTCCGTCTTTGGAGAATCTGTCTGAAAAATTAGAATCCACTATTTCTGATGTGAAGCATTACCAATTTGGAATGTAAGGGTCGTGACCCAAAAAGGGAAAACTGGAAAGGTTTATGTTCAAATGAGATTCTTACTTAGTGACTCCCAATTGCTATAGAGGTCTCAAAGAAATAAAACCTCCTTAATGATACCCAATCCTCTCTAGGTCGGTCAGTACCTTGACTATTAAGTCAATACATTATTGGTCTGCCTAACAAATGGAGAAAAACGAAAGGTCAATGTCATTTATTTTGGTGTGATTCCATCAATATGGCGTAAATTAGTTTTTTTTACGAAATAGACGAGGATTGACGTAATTTTATTAGTTGAAGAGAACATTTAAACAAAATTCAGATAAAAAGCTTTTTTACTGCGTAAAATAATTTCTTTAATAGAATACTAAACACATATTTTTTTTATTATATTATGCGGGTACTTAATTCGCGCCATTAACTAACGATGTTAAAAAATATATTTAATCCACGAAAATTTATTAAATTACATAACATATTCGAGTTTTCTTCGGGTCTCTTTCTCCGAAGAGAATTAAAAAAAGAACTATAATTATTTTTAGTACTTCTTTTGATGATTTATGAAAATTTATCACACCCCCAATGTTATTACAAAGGTCTTTAGTATAGTCTGATATTTTAGTACGGACTTCAAGTCTGTCTCTTTAGTAATTCAATTCCGTATTTAGGTTTTACCTATCCAACACAGGCTGTCTATTTAGACTGGAGTGCTTTTGTGTTTTCTTCAGAATAGTTTTATACAAACTTTTAAATAATAAGATGAACGATTGGATGCTATGGCATTCAATATTTAATATTTTGAGAGGAGACCTAGATAACTAATGGCTTATTTCCAAATGGTACTTGCCATTAAATAAAGAATATGCATAAATTCACGTCACTTACCCCCGCTCTCGTTATTCTTCAATAAATTATTTGCAACTAGTTCTCCTAGGGTTTTCATCTGGTTATTATTACAGGCATGCGCCTGGTTTGATGGTCATAAGATCCTACTCTAAACACTTGTTTTGTGAATAACTAGGGACAATTTTTTTTCTTGAATACGAATATATTATAATAAATTATTCCTATTTTCTTATCCATTAGTTCGATTATCAGTGTCTCCCAAGCGCTCTCAAGGAGTAAATATATATTTTTTAAATCTACCTACTTAGTTATATTTTAAAACATTTCAAACAATTTTAATGACACTTTAATATTTCCAGTCTTTACAAAAGTGTGGTCTCATCCATAAAAAAATATCTGCTATATTTCCTTATTTTATTCTCAGTATCTCCATAGATGACGTATAGACGCCCGGGGAAATTAAATCCCTCGGGGTATTTTGATTTTATTTTATTTTTTATTTATTAATTAATTTTTTGATATTTACATTTTGATGTTTGACATTAAATTATAAATACATCTGAACACATGTACATAAATATAAATGTAATGTATATAATCCAAAAAAAAA
>JAHDVE020008015.1:0-42500 GCA_022606495.2 Halesus radiatus | reverse complement strand
GGTAAATTAAATACTTGCTTTTGTTAGTATTACGGTCTTTTACAAAATTTATCTCGTGATATGGGAGTCTACCGTAGTTTACTTTTAAAAAAAAAGTATCTTATTTAAAATCACCACACGCGGGTAAATGCATCTTTGACCGAGAATAAAAAGTATTGCATAAACTGAATGTTTTTCGGTTAGATATTTGTGTAAAACCAAGGTTAGATAAGCTACCGCATCCTTTGTAAGGTCAAGTAGCCACCGTTTCTTTTATTTGCTTCAATGAACTTTGTTGTTCACCACTGTAGAAACTCTCAGATCATCTAATACAACATTGTCTAACCAGAGTACTTCTTGTATGACAAAACATTACTTTATTTTTAACATGACTTAAAATACTTTAAACTTTTGATTAGCTTCAAAGGTTCGTCAACTTAGTTCGAGAGTTGTGTGTGAGGAGATGCATGTAGGTTTTGTCATAAAACATAGGGTTATTTACAAACTTACAGAGATGTTTTAATTATTTCGAAAATAGCAGTTTTTGTTTCATTCATGTATTCGTTCGTTGCCAATAATAAAAAAAAGCAAATCCTCAAAAAAATCAATTTATTTATCATCCCTGGTGGTTTATAAAACAAACTATTCCGTTTTTATCATTCGTGATTTAAATGGATCGTTTAACTAAATGGATACGCAATGTAAAAGCGAAGTTCGAGAACCCTCGCAAGCATTGGGATTTATTCTTTACTGTTATCATAAGATATCACTTTTTAAGATTGTTTCTGAGATAAGCAGGATATTATAAAAATACAGCAAAAAAAATATATAATCCATACAAAAAAGGTTCATTTGGGAATACGGTTACTATTACTTGCTGATAATTATTTAAGAACGTAATAGAGGAAAATGTTCATACTATTCATACTCGTATTTATGTTATATCGAAAAGTTTATGTAACGGAGTGACAACCTCGTACACAAATTATAATTTTTTTGCATGACTAGATGTTTCTAAAAACATAGCCCACCGAGATAAAAATAACTTTTGTGATTTTATAATGCGTAAAAATGGATGACTGTATTGATTATTATTGTTTTATTATTACATATTCAAAAAAAGGATTTACTATTATTAAATTAATTTTACTATTATAATATTAAATTAATATTATACTTTGTGGCTTACCATAATTATTGTATAAACGCATAAGTTTGTTTTGAACCACTTCAGTTTTAATATAATAATCGACCGAATTCGGAAGTACCCTTCCTTCGTCAGGAATATAATATTAAGTTTTAATATATTCCTGGTCGATTATTATATTAAAATTGAAGTGATTCAAAATAAATTTATGCATTAATATTATATTTTATTATTATTTAAAGTGTAAACTAATTGCATTGTCGATAAAGTCACGTTTACAATGCTTTTTGAATTTTCTTGTACAATCATTGAGTACTGCGGTCTCTCATAATACCACTCTAACACCTACAATGAGGATAAGGTATTCGCATTCCTCTGGAGCGTAAAAATGTATCATTTCATATTTATTTTTGCTCTCCAATGGAATACATCACATACTCGTACATATTAAACAAAACAATTCTTTTTGCACTGTTATAGAGTAGATTCCAAATATTTACAGGTGATGTTACTGACGTTATGAGTTCATTTTAGAAATCGTTGTAATATTTTTTTTGTATTCGGGACGGAAGGTTTATTTACATGAAGATTTGTAGGAAGACACAGAACGATCATAAATAATATCAAATATTTTTTTAACAGTTGGGAAATAACTAATTAATTATAAAATTACATGCAAAAATGCACTTAATATTAAAGCACAGCTATGAGGATTAAAAAAATGATATATTTTCAAAAGGAAATTTCAATAGTAATTCATCAGGCAGCAACCGTGTGATAGTATAATTTTTGTTTTCTTTTCGCAGGAAAAATTCAAGAGAGAATTTAAACAGCGCTTTCCTTGCGGCCAGAGGGGATGGAGGCACCCCAATGCAAATGAAAGCTTTGACATGGTGAATATGTTTTATCTTGTTAAGTATACCATTAATTAAGTATACGTTAAGTAAGTTGAAAATTATCGAGATATAAAAGGGAAAATGAATCGAAAATTTCATTCTACTGCTTTAAATTCACTCCACGATGTTTACCAAGGCTGCCGTTGAAAGTAGAATTATTTTATGTTCAAATAAATTGTACGAACTACTATTTAATTAACAAATACCAAAATATTTAATATAAATATCATAAAATAAACTAGTTTACAATTAGAATTTTTTTAAATTATAGAAATTATATTATTATATTTTATTAGTTAATCAAAACTATTATTTCTATTTTTCTTCTGTCACCAGAAAATATAATTAATAAATAAATAAAAAATTACGCCATCTCTAGAATTTATTTTCACATCAATATAAATTATTTCTAATAATGAAAAAAAAATGTTGTTTGGTTGTTACTTGATTATGTTCAAATTTCTGTTTTCTAATGAAAATATTAAAATTATCATAATCATTTTGTTTATTTCTTATCACTATTTTTGCATAAATACTAAATTATTTAACATATCTCATCACTTATTGTTAATTTTTGTACATTTTATTATTTTGTCTATGCTTATGTCATTACTATTTTAGTGTACTTTTTATCCCACCGATCGAACCCTTGGTTTCGAAACATGTTGATATTTATTCATTATATAGTGGTTTTACAAAATATTTCATTTCATTGAAAATGATGGAACAAAGTGATTTCTCCTAAATTGTTCAGTTGCATCTTTCAATATCATGGCATAAATAAAAACCATAAACAACAAAATCTAAGCATCAAATCAATTCAAAGTATCATTTAAAAACAAGAAAACAGTAACTTGACTCCTACTTTGTAGAACAATACAATTTTCAGAATTTTCAACATGATGCCGCTCAAAGATTTTATCACAGACACTGAAATAATTAGGAGAACTCATACTGTTTTATTTCTAATTTTGAAACTGTCAATTCATGGTGGAAATCCATATTAAAATGATTTTTTTTATTAAAAAACCTTTGTAACTTTTTTCCACTTATTTATTTTCGACCGGACCTTTACATTTTAGTTCAAACCTCTGTTTTCACGAGAAAGCACCAAAGAAGATTATTCTTCAATTGATATAAAAATAATCTTACTACAAAACCTATTAAAATGATCTTATTTAACCAACTAAATTAATGTTACAAAACAATCCATGCTTGACAATATTATTTTTAAAATGGCAAATGTTAAATTAATTTCAAAAACGCTAATGTCAAATGTGTTTTATGTAAACCTTCTTGAAAATTAACAAAATACGATAACCCACAAAAACTCGCCAAATTAAGGCACTAAAGAATCTTTATTGAAAAAGTTTAATATACTTTTCTTTCCCGACCCTTCAATTTTAGTTGACCGTTTTTTTGTTTATTTATAGTAGAAGTAAAAAAACTTTTTTTACAAAGTTAAATTTCCCTTTTGATGGATAAAACCTTAGCTGAACTTAAAAGTTTTTAGTTTTAATTTGAAAACTGATAATATGAAAAAAATGGGTAGGTACTTATATTTAATGTATAATGGGTAGGTAAACAATAGATCCTTAAACATTGAAATAAAGTAAAAGAGAATTTTTGGAATACACAATGAACGTTCAGGCTCATTTTAAAGATGTTTTTGGCTGTATAGTTGTGTACGTAGGACTACTGCGGGTGGGTGTTCCAAACTGTTTCGAACGAGTTTAAAAAACTATCGGTGTGCACAAATACACATCAACATTCATTTTTTAATTGGTTCTCCTGTACTGTTCAGAGATTTTTATCAAAGATTCTATTTCCCTTCTGCGAAGAAGATATTATATACTCGTATATCATATGATACGATATTACAATAAAATATAAAAATAAATAAATTCATTAAATTTATTTCACCGAATCACAAATCCACCACCACACTTAAATAAAAAGTAAGACAAGTATTCCCTGGTTACGAATAACCTGACAATATTTTAAAATCTCCTACTACCATCACGGTAAGCGTAAGATGTTGCTTGTGTCGTAATGGAGGACTTAGCCAGCCGAGGAATTGAACTCACTCCACTTCGGTGAGACCGAAACGTGAAGCCAATTCAGCCACCGACCGGTCGGAATACATCCAGGAATCTGATTTTAGGTAGTTCTGTGTTACCGTTAATTTTACTCCCCTTTATTTCTTTATTAAACGACCTTAGCTGTGTTTTCAAACTAGATCTGAATAGCTAGATACATCCGACGCGATTGTTTTAGTTACGCTGGCTATGTGAAGGACAGTATATATAATATATAGTAATTATAATATATTTTTCTGAATGGCATACATATTATTAACCTTGGCTAATTCTAAAAGTACCCCGATTAAATTCTGTGTGCGGCACTGATATGCACATAGTTGTATGTTGTATTACATTACCTGCCATGAACAAATGCATGGGTCCTAAACTAAACGTTTGAATTATAGATCTAAATACAAAAATAACTTTAACATATTGGTATTTCAAAGTATTTTATTATTTTTCAACCACAAAAGCTATACATTTTTAGAATAAAATCGACTGTGTTTAGGAAAAAGGTAGAGTAACCCTCAATGCAAAATTTTACAGGAGTAGCAAGGAACGTTTCAAGAGTAAGTGTTTCATCAGGTAAAGATATGTTATTTCGGGACAAGTAAATCCTGATGGTTGACATCCTATTTTACGAATGTATCATCTTTGGAGAATGAAATGTGTATAAACATTGGTAATTGTCTCATATACGAGTATGTGGGTTAAGTCGTTTTACGTCACTTTATATTTGGGACACCTTGAAATAAAAAAAAAAATAAATAAAATAAAATAAAATCCATTTTTTTATTAGCATTTCTGTTGCCCGATTCCTTTCTCCAGGATGTTTTGTGGCTAGGCAAAATAAAGTTTACGTAAAAAAAGTCATTTTTTCAAAACATGATGGCTACCTCATTTTTCCTAAACACGTCGACATGTTTTCTCATTATTCTAAAAAAAGTCAAAGATGATTGAGGAACGTCGGAAACGAAAGGGTACATACAAATTCGATTAGAATTTCAAAGTAAAATGACAAATTCGTTTAGAATTTCAAAGTGAAATGAAATATCCATTCCAACATTATAAAATAATACAAGTAGCAGTTTCGTTTCAAATGTTCCTACAAAGAAGACTCCATACATTAGAATATAAAAACTCTAATGGGAAGAACAACAAAATGTTTTTTTTCAAGATTTTTCATCTTACGTATACTTTGCATAATACATGTCGTTTTCTTACTGTTGAATTTCTTTTATGTTAATAAAAATTACAAATTTATGAAAACATAAATAATTAGTAGGTACTATTCAGACGATTTTTGTTTCTTTATTTATCTTAAAGGCATTTTGTTTGTAAGTTTTATTTATTATGTACTTTTGCTATTTTTGATTTATTAAATTCGCTACCGGTGTCGACACAACCGTGCCATTGACGACCATTCTTAAACGCTCTGTTTTGTACTCTCACTATACTGTTATTTTTAGTTCTTTTATTAATATAAAATCACATACATTTCAACTAGATCGACCCCTATCCCCACCTCCTTCCTTTCCAGACCCCATAACGAATTACGTGTAACTTTTTTTATATTTTTATTTTGTATAATATTTTTAATTTTGCTTTGAGTTCTTCAAAAATCACTTGATTCACTCTTAAATAATACTCACGCGGAAAACTGTAAATGGTCTAATTTATATTACTTATTCCCTATACTTGTTTTTTTTTATGTAAAAATGTTGGTCTCACAAATAAACAAAAATAAATTTTAAAAATGTTTATTCACCACACACGAGTATAGCGTTTCTAATCACCTCATTTTTTTAAAGTTTCAAAATTTTATTTTATATTTTTCGGTTTTGTATAAAAAATATAGCCATCGTTTCACTTTTTATCAGTTCGCTATTAATATTGTCGTGAAATATGAGACGCAGAGGCTAAACGATTAACTAAGAACCGTAGGAAATCAGTAAGTTTTGCGGACCAAAGTAATAGGTGCATGTTTTGACAATTATGCTTCAAATTTGATATTTTCGGTATAACAAACAGTTCTGCTAGAAAATGGGTTAATTTTATCGGAAATATTAGAATGAAAAATAAAAAGCTGTAAATAACGCCGGTATAAAATTTTCATCCATATGAAGTTTTTTTATTTTTATTTATTTTTATTTTTTTTTTTTTTTTAATTTATTCAAAAAAAGATACATAATTAATAATAAACAAGGTTACAATATTTTTCAGAAGTTAAATATTTACATAAGATGTACCCCTATAATTAAGCTGAGCTTGTGTGTATGGGGGTGTGTTATTTTTTTGTTCTTTGTTTATTTTTATGTTATATTATTCAGTGTATATTTTCAGCGTGTTTAAGTTGTGTTTTAAAAATTTTTAAATCATTATTTATGTTTCTAATTTTTTCTGGCAATGAATTAAAAAATTTAACTCCAAGATATTTATAATTAAATTGTCCCATTGTTTTTTTGCATATATTTATCTATGTGACATATATTTATCTGATTTTTTTCTATTCACCACTAAGTGTTGAATAAACCCATTTTACAGTAGGTACATTCTTATCTCGATAACTATTTTTTTCTAATCCTTGATGAATAAAAACTTAATTATTGTTTATTTTTAACCTCTCCACCATAAAAAAAATACGTAAAGTGATGCTTCTATTAGATTTCCGTCACCCGCCAGCATCAAGAGAAAAACTTTTTTTCGGATTTTGTAGCGACAAGAGATGTATATGTAGTAGTTTGGCCATATTAATCTAGCGGTTTTGTTAAGGTGATACCGTAAGTAGATACATTTTGTTTACAGTACATGCACGAGACGTATAAGCCCCACATAAGAAAAATAGTGTAAATATTTAGGCACCGGCACACAGGGACGCACAACTATTGTGATTTGCAAATCCTCTTGAGAAACGTGTTTGGTAGTTTCCCAATGGAGATGTCGTTGCACCAAGCGTACTTGATGTATAGCACCAGCCAGTATGGTCGATCGCTTGAGGTGACGTCAGCCGTCATATGGGTGCGGTTTGCTGCATATCCGGAGCCGTCATTTCGTGGGTAGACTGGGTGGCTGTCGTGTGAGCCTGGGTTGCTGCATATCCGGGGCCGGCATTCGAGGTCGGGCCAGTCGCTGCAAACTTGTGGTTCACTTGAGGTGACGTCAGCTGTTTCTGGGTGTAGAGACTGTTCCTGTGTGGTAGCGGTAAGTGTAGGCATCCAAGGTGAAGCAGAGTCCGGTTAAGGTGATGTTCGTTCCACAACTGGAGTGGGAATGATGAAAATTACTGCGGGCTACGACTTTTATATGCCGAAAGGCGAATATATGAGCAGGTGTTTACGCATAGGTCATTCAACTGGCACGTGTTGTTGTTTTGATGAACTTGTTTTTGTCGAGATATAGGCAGGTGTTTACGCAGAGGTCATTCAACTTGAAAATGTTGTTTAGTTCACGTTTTTATCTGTTTGAATTGATTCACTCTCATAGGCACGTTTGATACGTTACATTTTATTTAGCTTTATAGCAAAACTACGCAATTGTGTATTAGGAAATACACAATTGAGCAGGCGGCGTGTCGCATATTGATCATCAATTCTCAAAAGTTGTAGAAAAAAAAACAGAATGTTTTGTAAAGGGGTGACACAATATATTTTATCAGCCTTTTTCCTTCTTATAAAATACGTGTTTTTTATTAAGCGATGTATTTTGAAGTTCGATGGAATATGCAAAATTCTTTTACCACTTCGTAGAAATATAAAAAGACAATATCTTTGTATGCGCGGTGGTCCTATTGTCAATTTAAGCCATATCCAGAGAGGAGGAAAGGAGCTTTTTATCAATTAAAAAATATATTTTTTTAACTGATAAAAATGTGGCCATTGTAACCTTTCATCTTTAATCATCTGAAATGAAATATATCATCACACTCGTTCCTTTTGTCTGAAATGGGAAGATGCTATGTATTTCGCAGCGTTATAATAATAACAGTTAACCATATTAATAATTACTGGTGTTATTATAAGCATCTTTCTTTTGTCATTGTCACATTGTTTTGCAAATCTTAAGGGAACAATACGCGGCTCTCAGACGGGTACGCGAACGATTCTAGAGAATCCCCTGTGTTAGTGAATATCTTAAGTACACAGTGAAAAGTCTCTTCTTTCCCTAGAATATCTACCAACACTCCAGTGTATCCATTATTACTCTGCAATTTAATTAGTTTTTCAAAAGGCTTTATCTATATAATAATGTATTGTATTTTGTATAGGATAAGAACAACTCCATGGTCCACACACGTCACTCATCAGTGCGTTCGATGTACGATTGGCGACGCGCCACTCGGGGACACGGCTCCATGTATTACTCAGGCTCTTCCAACAGCACCGCCGGGTCCAGGCCGGCCTTCCCGCCCCAAAGCCTGCTCAATCGCAAGCCGAGCAACAACTTCCACTTCGACACAGCGAACAACAACCAACGACAACGAATTGGCTCAAGAAATAACATCACTTTCTCCCTTGATTCAACTCGCAACAACTGCGAGGCCAGCAGTCCCTTTACAAGGAATTCAAACAGGAATAATGGATCAGATCAGCTGTGTGAAGAGATTGAGCCTTGTGCATCTATCTTGAATAGGCATTCGCACGAACATCAAGATATTCCTGAAACTGAAATGTACGTCTTCCCCGATGAAGTAAGAACTAACATAATCCGCATGAATAGTAACAAAGACGTTGGAGCAATAGAGGAAGTTAGTATGTGAAGTGAGTTGATAAGAATATACAAGGAAACGAAGGATTGTTTAAAGAGAATATAAGAAAAAATACCAACACCATAAATTTCTTTTGGTTAATAATATAGTTTTTTTAACGTGAATTTTATTCTTAGCAATTGAGCGGCATAATGAATACTATTTATTGTATACGATTAAGTACGCGTTCTTGAAAAGGAGATTTCACTTTTTCGTGATGATCAATTCCCGATTTTCCAACAATTGTCTTTTTAGTGTTAAGGTTATTGTATTCAAAACGATGAGAATAATACTTATAATATATGTGTTTTAAGGTATAAAATTATCATATAATTAATTCTTTTGTTATCAATGTATAAAATATAACAAAAAATTGGTTCTTCAATAAATCTGTGATTATTAAATAGTGTTTTATTCCGTGCAAATATTAAATGTCAATATAATATGTAATCCTACATCTCAAATATATAGAGTTAAGGTTAACGAAAATAATATACGGGTATGTACGCAGGCGGTACATTTTACCTACACAGGTATATAACACCTACATTTACTATCGTAGAGACGTCTCTGACTGCACGCATAAGTTCAAACATCTAATACTTTTTTTTTATCGTTATGAAGGTTTAAATAACTATGTTCTTTTGATTCATTCCAATATATTATTGGGAATCCTTTCAAATCATTTAGAAAAATCAAATTGAACTATGTTAAAATCGTCGATTAATAATAATTATTAATTATTACAAAATATTAACAGCAAGTTGATATGGCTGCAATGGAGGAGATTTTCCGTTTGAGATGTAGGTTGACACGAATGTACATAATAATAGTCTTCTCAAAGTTTAAGCTCCATTTTCTTGGTCTCAAATTAGTTCAAGGACCTCGTTGTACATTAACTAATAATAAGATAACTAATAATACTAACATAAATCGCTGAAACTCCTTTATTCTAAATCTAGTTCGCCTCAGCACAGGACCTCCTAGTGAGGAGGACTATGAAAAAAATCTTTAATGTATATATATTTTTTATACTTATATCTTACCTTAAAATTTCAAAATTATATAGAAATTATTTAAAAAATAAATAAAACTCCGCACAGGAGGCCATGAGGAAAATTATTTCCCCCAGGGCCAAGGGAAGGACAGGAAGTCTTCGGTAAGGAAAGGGTATGAGGTATGAGTTGAAATCTGAGGGTCAGTGTATCCAGGAGTGACAGACGTATTAATCCATCCCTCCCACTGCAGTGCAAGGCGGTGGTCTGGCTGAAGAAGTTAAGGGGCCTCCCTTCAACCAACCTCTCCTGATCCGGCCCACCACGCAGTTGGTAGGCTGCCGCCAAGACTTTGACAAATCTCATCTCATGAACCTGGGCACCTCTGTTAAGTTACCAAACGTAACGAACCACTCGCGGTGGCCTATGTCAGAAGTGTTGGTTATCCATTTAATGGTCCCCTGGGCGGTGGTACCCATACCCGCCTCCCAAATTAAAACCTCGTTCATGAGTTTGAAGGTAAAGGAAAACTTTTTTTAATACGTTACCATGTATAAAAACTAGTGGATATTATTTTGACTGAAAAAAAATATCGACATTTATCATGCTGTTGATCACCTTGATGATAAATCATTTACATATATATATATATTATAATAATAATAACAATAATTGGATGATTTGTATAGCGCCATTTTTGTGAAAATCACCTCAAGGGCGCTGTACAAATATTTCTTAACTAATTATGTACAAACAGATACAGAAAAACATACTTACCTGGCAGGTCGCTTCGGATGAACACATTTTTATTAGAAAAATGTATAGAGATGATAGTTTTACAGTTGCTATTTGTTGCTCCTTTTCTATCGACGTTACATTTATTAGAAGATTGGTGGCAGAAGAAGAATTGGAATTTGCTGAAATACTTATAATTTTTAGGACAGGAAAATATCTATAAAATGAATTTTAGGACTGGAAAATATCTACAAAATGACCTTAGAAAGCGTAAGAAGCTTTTAATAGATATTACCATTTTTTATTTATTTGTACACTTTAGTTATTTACAGTATTGCGGGATGTGGATGCATTTGCGCACCGATGCGTGAATTTTTAATATTTTTTAAATTTAATGACTTTAGGTAAGTACTTACCGGCTAGCCTAGCTAAGCAATTTACGGGTGCATTTCTGCAATTTATGGATACGATTGTATGGATACGATATGGATACGATTGTATGGATACGATTTGGATACGATTGTATGGATACCATAAGGATACGATTGATTGTGATATATATTATTTTATTTTTATTTGGGAAAATATACAGTTTTTAACTTTCAACTGTAACTGTAATACACATTTTTACATATTATGTTGTTATCCTGTTGCATTAACCAGTTAAGTTTCTGTTTTATAAAAATAAAAACAAGAAGATTTGTAAATGATAAAAGAGAAAGAAAAGAAGAAAAAAAACAACATTTTGGAGTGAAAGAAAAAGAACACAATAAAAAAGATGATATATTTTCTAAGAAATCCTAGATAAAACGAATGTAAAATATGTACACAGATGACTTAAAATCCAGAGAAAAAATAAATAGATAGCTGAGCCTCCTGACGCCTCCTATCTGGACTGCCGGGCTTCGCCCTCGTAGGCAAGTTCAGACCAAAAGGAGGTGTTTGCTTGTATAGCCGAACTGACGTCAACTGTGTGCCAATATGTGTCAATTGAGTCTGGAAAATTCCAGATTTGACGTAATGTGGGTGCGCGTCAGTCTTGCCAGTACGGTAAGATTTTATGCGTGTTTATACCGCTCACCAAACCTCAGCGAATCAGACTCATCCGAGCTATTTAAACATTTGAGCGAAACTATTGATGACCTTTTACCCCGCTACCCTTCGGCCGAGTTTGTTGTTCTGGGGGACTTCAATGTTCATAACGAACCGTGGTTGAAGTTCTCATGTTCAACAAATTCGGCTGGCCGACAGGCGGAATTCTTTGCCCTTTGCCATGGGTTGGAGCAACTGGTTCAGGAGCTTACGAGGGTTCCTGATGTCCAGACTCACCGCTCCAATCTGTTAGACCTATTTTTGACTACCGAACCACGTGGTTATGGGATTGATGTCGCAGCGCCTTTAGGATCGTCCGACCATTGCCTGGTGACGACATCAATCCCTATTAACTTCAGACCTCCAATTGAGAGGCTCCAAAGAAAAATGTGGCACTAAAGGTCAGCAGATTGGTTCGGTCTGCGGGCGCATTTTAATGCTTTCACATGGTCAGCTGTCTGTTTTCAGACTTCGAATCCGTCCAGATGTACCCAGGAAATTGGTGAAGTCATCACTTCTGCGATGGATGGCTTCATTCAATCAACCGGTAAAGAAACTGGTGTAGGTTCAAAACCGTGGTTCAGTCGACAATGCTCCGAAGCAGTTCTACGAAAAAACGAGGCTTAACGAGCCTACAACACATCTCGAACGTCAGAAAACAGATTAGCATATAACAAATTGGCAAAGAAAAGTAAGAGAATCATCAATAGGTCAAAATTTGAGCACGATCTACAGATCAGCAAAAAGCTAGCTGCCTGCCCGCATGGAAGCAGAGCGTTCTGGTCGCTAGCGGGCTCCATAGGTCGCAATTTCTGCAAATCCAGTCTGCCGCCTCTTACCAGACTCGACGGTTCACTAGCAATCACTGCTACCGAAAAGGCCAATCTTTTAGGGAAAATGTTTGCAGAAAACTCGGTCCTCGATTACCGGGGTGCCATCCCGCCGTTGGTTCCTCACTGCGGCTTCTATATGAAAACGCTGAGGATACGGCATCGGAATGTACTCCTTATCTTACGGGGGCTCGATTTTAATAAAGCTAGTGGGGCTGACGGAATACCTGCCCTGGTATTGCAGAGGTGTGTTGCAGAAATTGCTACAGTTTTGGCAAAGCTCTTTAAAATGTCCCTGAAATGTGGCTCTGTGCCCTCTGGTTGGAAAAAAGCGGTCATTAATCCGATACCTAAGAAAGGTGACCGCTCCGACCCGGCCAACTACCGCCCCATAGCGAACACATCAGTTCTATCCAAGGTGATGGAACGTGTGATCAACGACAAACTGCTTACATACCTCGAGAAGAACAAAATCATTAATGACCGCCGGAATCCGTACTGCATGTTTGGGGGCGGTGCCTGGAACGTTATGGTGAGATTCAAACGGTCTCACTGGACATTTCTAAGGCCTTTGACCGGGTTTGGCACCGAGGACTTTGCAACAAACTGCCTTCTTACGGACTTCCCGTTTCCTTGTGTACGTGGATTGCCGACTTTTTGAGGGAGAGATCGATTCAGACGGTTGCTGATGGTTTCATCTCTTCCTCGCATTCAATAAATGCTGGCGTCCTACAAGGATCGGTTCTGTCTCCGACATTGTTTTTGTTGCACATCAATGACCTCTTGACATGTGCACCAATCCATTGTTACGCGGATGACAGTACAGTCCATGATTGCTTTTTGTTTGACAAGTCCCCAAAGAGCACACAAACTCCAACGGCTTGGAGGGCCTTGAAGCTGAGAATGGACGGTTACCTCGAGAGGATCTCCTTTTGGGGTAAGAATAACCTCGTCCAATTTAATGTTTCCAAGACCCAATCATGTCTGATTACGTCTAAAAGGGATCGAAATGACAATTTAGTCTCCTTTAATGGAAGCAATCTTCCCAACAAGCCCTTCATTGATATGCTTGGTGTAACCTTAAGTGACCAGCTCAGATATGGGGCTCCATCGAAGCCCGAGTAAAATTAGCCTCTCAGAAGCTGGGCGTATTGTACAGAGCCCGCAGATACTTTAACAGTACACAACTGCTGACCCTGTACAAATCGCAAGTGCGCCCCACTGTAGAATTTGGCAGCCACCTCTGGTCGGGAGCCCCAAAACATCTGAAAAAAACCCTTGATTCTGTGCAGAAACGGGCGGTCCGTTTGATAGATTCGCCTATCTTAACAAACGGGTTGCAATCTTTGGAGCACAGACGTCAGGTGGGAATGCTGTCCTTGTTCTACCGGTATTTTAATACTCTGAGATGCTCTGAGGAACTAGCGTCTTTGATCCCTTCGGCACCGGTGCATAGTCGGGAAACACGCCAAATGCGCGCCCAACATTTGCACACGGTTGACATTTATCACATGAGAACGGGTCGCTTCTACGATTCGTTCTTGTGTTCAACAGCTCGGCTGTGGAATGATCTTCTGGCCTCTGTGTTTCCTCCATCCTATAACATGGGTCTCTTCAAGACCCAAGTTAACTCCTTCCTATCCTCTAAAAGACCCTCCACACAGCATCCCCAAAGATGATATAGGTCTTGAGGGAAATTATTTCCCTCAGGGTCTCCTATGTGGAGTTACTGTAAAAAATAAAAAATAAAAACACATTTTAAATCAAACAAAATAAAAACACACAGCAGGGGCAGGGAGTTATAACTAACCTTGAATTTTTTATTTTTTCTTATGCATTTACTTAATTGTCCTGGAGATAAATGAAAAACATCATGATCTGAAAAAACGTTATTGTATTGTGTTTATGTTATTTTGAAAAATGATTGTTCAATGTTAATAGTTTTTGAGCGTGGTATGTGAAATAGTTGATTTGAGCGTGCGTTTTCTATTGGACAGTGAAAATTAGTACTTTCTACGAAGGAAGTAATTGCCAACAATGTTGTTGATAAATATTTTGTAAAATAAATATTTAAATATGTTATATATAAATATATAATAATAAACATGAAAATATTTCTTCTATCTTCTAGTGATGATAAAACATGGAATTTTAGTTTCCGAGTCTTTTTGGGGTCTTCGGTAGGACTTGAAATCTAAGAGTTTATGAGATTTCTTTTGCATTCTTTCTAATCTTTCAATGTTAACAATATTGTATTGCCAAATAAAATTATCCATTCACTGAATGTACTTAATTTTGTTGAATATGGGCACTAACGAGTCAATGTCTCCGTGACAAAGGATTTTGGTATCATTGTTGACACAGTTGCCACATGAGTGGATTCATCTAGACCAGGGGGAAACTCTGCAACCCGACACATTCATTCATTCCATACGCGTGGGTGAATAATTTTCATCTCGAAGAAAGAGAAATGTGCCTAGTCGAAACAGTTTTCGAGAAGTGGTTTTCCATCAACCCTTCCTGGAAATGACAGCAACTAGCTGAATCACCAATTTTTTTTTGTTTCAGTCTGGACACAGGTCCTCGGGTATTTGTTTAAACTACCAAACAACTTTTGGACCAAAGTGTTACAAAATTTTCGTTAAACAAAAAATGTTGCAGGGTAAAGGATTGAGTGAACGAGAATTACGGTAAGTTTGAAACTATCGAATTACAAAATTGATGCCATTATTCAAGTCGGCGTGACAATACTTTCTTTCCAGCTTCATATTTCCAGTTTATTTCAAAACAAATGAATTGTAAGCGACTAGTGTCGTTTCAAGACTGTAAATTTTATGTAGGTGCTGGATCCAGAGCCACTTTCTTCCATTGCAGGGTTGTAGGGTAGGTGGATGGTGCTGTTCCTCACGCACCCAGTGGTTTATGTGGCACTAGGTGGGCCACTCCTCTGCCGCTTCAGGCAGAGGGTGTCAGCAAGGCAGCAATTGATGGAGAGGGTGACGGCGAAGAAAAGACTTTTGTTTTGATGCTCACAAGTTGTGATAAAAGTTATGACTGCTTTATTTTTCAAAGTTGGCCTATTTATTTGATTTCCCGAATGCGACAAGCATTTTACCCCTCTCCTTGCCGCGGGGGGGACGCGCTTTCCAAACTGGCACGCAGCGTATATAGTGAGCCTAAAACTGTCGGGAGCTCATTTGGCCGAATTCTTCACGCCTGAATTTCGACATTTAAATTACATTTTAACATGATATTACATGAAAAAATTAAAAAGGTTTTGTGTAGTGATCAGGTTAATTCTAGCTGTGTTTACTGCTGTCAATGTTTTCCCACGTCCAGATAACGTAGCGCTTTGTGGCTTTGTTATCTGGTCGTAGGGAGCAATAAACATGAAAAGGTTAAAACAAATTATTATTAACAAATTATTATCTCCTCATTACGGCATTATTCAAAAGGTTTATTATGCCGCTTTGAGTAGATTTACACGTTCAATTTCAACAAAATTATAAGAATAACAAGAATAACAATCGATAATAATGCTAATGATAAGAATGAAAGGGAGCTCGCAACACGGTATTTTACCTAGTCGGAGTCTGACAATTTTCGAACTTCGATCGCAAAGACGCCGTTCTATTTGTATAAAGAACCTGTAAATTTAGAAAGTAACTTTAAATGTTTCGTCACTTCATGACCAATAAGAAACTAAGAAATGAAATTTCGACGATCGAACAATTAGTTTAAACACGTCTGATACAGCATTGATGCAAATTATGCAGGTTCACCGTGTAACAAACATGATTTATGGTGCGAGCAGCAAATGTATGAGCGGTATGTTTGGAAAGTAATTATGCATTTGCTTTAGAAAGTTTGACAATTTAGCTCAGGGGATGCGTCCTCCTATTCAAAGTAATGTCATGTTAATCTAGATACCATGGAAGTTTACTCGTGCTTCGAGACATGTGCTTGTTTGTAAAGTTTTCATTTCTCTTTGAGATCTTTGTGTTAGACCTAAATTGGTTAGCTGTGTTTGGTGTTATTTAATTCAACTGCTTTAAATTATATCTTTGTTTGTGAAAAAAACATGGCTTTGAATCGAATACGAGTTTGAAATAAATTATTTTTAAAACTATTGTCTTTGTGTAATAAATTTGGAATGTTTTTTATTCATACATTTTTTTATATGAACACCGCACAAAAGTCCCAACTGCTCCCGACCGTCAGTGAGCCTATGGCATCTCCAATTTTGGAATGTTGTGAGGCTGAAGGTATTAGGGAGGGGAAGGAGAAGGGGAGGAGGAAGGTGCGAAAATACCTGGCTATTCAGATCTGGTCACCAAACACGCCTAAAACCCATGAATAGTGGTCTTTCACCAGGGCGATACTGAGAGTATATTCCACTCTGGAACGTGGGCAAATATATTATATATTATTTTGATATGAAATAATTGTGAAACAGCACAAACTAATTAAATAAAATTTACTTGCGCACGCCGGGATTTGAACCCGCGACCTTCGGATTCGTAGTCGAGAGCCTTTCCCCTCGACCATGGAGGCTGTCAGTGTTCTTCCATTCTGCGAGTTCTGATCGCTCTATAAAATCAGAGTATTTCGAGTGCTCTACGTTTTTTTTATAAATTGACGGGTCCACCGAAAAATCAAATACTGCTAGATTTATCAATGATACTTCTCTGAAAGAAGATTCTGTTGGGATGAGAAAACCCTCATTTTACTTCGGTTGATTTATCCTTAATCTCTGATACGTGATTCGGTACGAATCTTCTATCGTGTTAAGTTTGTGGTTTACCGTTATTAGAAATTATTTTTAAGTTCCTACATCATTCGTGGGTTGTTCCGTACAATTCAAACCTAGGCAATGAAAAATATTTAGGAGATGCCATGCTGAAACGAACGTATAATTTTCCTTTTGGTGCCTTGGATGAATGTGTTATCATCTAGATCCAGGCTATCAAAATTCATTGATTCGTGTTTTTTTTCTCATTTACCGATAACGTTCCTACACAACTTAGATAATATCTTGGTGAGATATAAAGCCCATGCATTACATATGGATTTGAAGAAAGAATTATTCATTTTTTTTAACGAAGGAACAAGAAGTCTTCGAAAATGATAGGGAAGTGACCTAATGATCTGTTAAGAAATTTCGACTATAGATGATTGAGAATTATACTCAAAGCTGGGTTCCACATTCCGGTGAATGAAGAAGGAAATGATTATGCCGTTTCGGTACCTAATAGGAACAAATATATATATGGATAGAGTTAATTCATTATTAAGAACAGTATGTAAGTAAAGTATATTATATATATAAAGTATATAAAATTACAAAATCACAGTATTCACAGTCCTCCTCACTAGGGAGAATCACTCAGATTTCTCAGTCATGTTTTGACTTTATTTTTAAAGATATTAATTTCTGTAATTTTTTTTAATTGGCTTGGTAAGGCATTATAAAGTTTTGCAGCATGAAAGTTAATATTCCCCTGTCTAGAAGATGTATTAAATTTGAGTATAACCCTTTTTTTGATTTATTGCCCTAGTTGTGTGTTTCTGTTCGGCAGTGGTGTATTCAGATATATTTAAAAAAAGTTTAAATAAGACATTTTTGAGTAAAGTTTTTTTTGTTATGTTAAAAACTTTAAAGTTTTTAAATATTTCGTCCGACGGATTTCCAACCGGGACTTTTAGAATTGTCTTTATTATTCCTTTTTGGACTATGTTGAGCCGTTCTGTGTGAGTTCCCAAGGCAGATCCCCAACCAGTTATCCCGTACTCAATTCCTGATTGACACAAAGCATAATAAACTTTTTTTAATATCGTTTATGTTGAGGATATTACGGATGTTTCTAAAGAAGTACATATACTTGGTGAGTTTTTTGTAATGACGTCGATGTGTGAGTTCCACCCGCGATGTTCATCAATTTCAATATATATTAAGATATTTAATGCGCTATACTGGGACAGAGGCATGATAATCTTTGATTATTTTGAAAGATTCCTTGGCATTTA
Organism: Halesus radiatus; assembly: GCA_022606495.2. Classification (NCBI taxonomy): domain Eukaryota; kingdom Metazoa; phylum Arthropoda; class Insecta; order Trichoptera; family Limnephilidae; genus Halesus; species Halesus radiatus. The sequence continues at coordinate 23,971 of JAHDVE020008015.1, read as the reverse complement.
TGTAATTTGAACGCATGGTTATCAGTCAGCAGTCCTCTGGCTGTTTTAAAAAACGTCAGATATTTTGTTTTATTGATATTAAATCTGAGAGAATTTCTATTAAGCCATTTTTGCAGAAGACCAAGTCTATGTTCCGCTTCTTTGTAGGTATTTTTCCAATCTCTTTCATTAAAAAAAATGACTGTGTGATCAGCAAAACTAATGATTTTTCCTCTTATTTGTAGGTTACAGATATCATTGGTGTATATAAACATCCATTTTGACAACAAATAAAAACAAAACATTAAAATAATTGACCAACACTGGGCAATCAGAACTAAACAATTTTCAGTGAACGGAAAACTCATCCGAAATTCCTTAGTTTTGTCGGATTTTGTCTACTTGAAAACTATCATTTTCTTTTTCCTATTATCATAGATTTTCTAGAAATTTAAGAACACTGTAACTTCCTTTTCCAGCTACACGTGTTTTTACTCGTTTCTAAAAAAAGCCGAGTTATGATGTTAGACTCATTTCCACAATTTGGGATATTCTCTATACATCATAAGAACCGCTTGTGAGATTAAAGTTGTTAGAGGGAATTAGCTCCGCCCGGGTTGGGCCTTAGCATGTATTTAAACATAATATATTTGCTAATATTAACTAAATAACGTTGACCTGTCAAGGTTAAAACCTGCGGCGGCGTATAACAAATGATTCATTTTACATTTTTTTACATCAAGACTTTGAAACTTTTATTGTTGAAGAAAGAATTCCATTTTCCACTTCTTCCCTATTCTAGTGCTCGGCATCCGACAATTAAAGGGGGGAAAATGCATTTTGCAAATAATGTGGAATTAACCGTTATACCGTGCGTCTTAGCTCACTACTTTACAGCTTTACAAATTTTGAAAAATTAAAGTTAGGGTACGTGAACAATTAATCTAACAATAATTATTATTTTGTCAAAAATATAACTTCAAAGTGCACACGCTTTCTATATATATACGAGTATATGAATTACATAGATAGCTATTATATTTTCAATTTTATATATTTACCTCATTTAGCAACATGAAGCCGCATTTGGCAATTAATGAGTAGAGCTCTAACTCCGTGATCTTGGTTTGATGGGTGATCATCTTAAATTAGCGCTTTTCTGGTTAATGATGGCCAGAAGACATCTATTATGCAATTTGGGGAATTTCAAAGTATACTAACAACTTTATTTCTTTATGTTATATATGTATATTGCGGCCTACGCGGAAGAGCGAACTTGGTTGGATATGATCACAGAGGTTGCGGGCAAAAAAACAAAATCTTATTTAAATGTAATACATTTGCAGCTTGTCGCAGAAGGGTTAATGGCCAACGGTTCATAATAAAAAGTTGTTTTATCTAAATAACCAGGTACTTACGAACCTTCCTCTGACCCATCCCCTACAAGTATTCATTTCTTCCAAGCACATATTATCATTCTACTGAATCCATTCACTATACATGCCAATAAAGGAGGCTGCGTTTTTTAAAAACAAAAAATATTCAAATAAAAAAGAACATGTTTTAAAAACACTTTTTATTTCGTGGATTATTTTAACAATTTTTAAACAATGCAATGCTAAATTCGCTGTAAACTGGCTTCTTCATTTAGAATTCATAAAGTTGGTTTTGTGGGTAAAAGTCAACATTCTATTACATACATCCATCATTCCAGTCAACCTACAATGGACCGAGTTAGTAACATTGTAGGTTGCAATACTTTATTTAACTAACATTTAAATGTATGAAGCTTCGGTACTATTTAAAAATTTCTCTCAAAACTCGGCATGCGTATTACATTACAGGTCTTAAAAATATGTAGTCAAATATATTTTTACTGGAGATATTTAATGAGAAACCGTTTTAGCTATATTTTTCTTTTTTTAGAATGTTTTACTCGAAAACAGCAGAGCTTAAGCGAAAACAAAGGCGAATCTGCAAGGGAGAGCAAACAAATTGCACTGCTCAGCTGTTGACAAAACGGATCAAAATGTCCATTCGTATACCGTCGGAGACGCTACTAGTGGGCGGGCATTTTATTCATGCGGCATTAGTAGCCTTTATATCGATCGGTTCCGCCCTCAGTCAGGTCCTCCGTAAGCTGAGGCGATGCTTATTCTGTTTGAAAACACAAGTGCCAATCATTCGCATGGCACATTTTTTCAAACCTTATCCCAAAGATATACACAAAATAAATATTGGTCGAGGAAAACCTTCTTATTGAAAGAAACACACTTCTTTCCTGTAATTTATCTTTCTTTTTCTGAGTTTTTTTTTTCAAAATAATTCATAAAATTCAATTTCTGAATTATAGATGTTGAACAACATCTAAATAAGGAGCAGAAAGAATTACAAGTCTTTCATTTATGAATTATAAGACATTATTAATTAAAAAAAATAGCTAGCATAATACAATTTTCTGTCCAAGTATAAAATGAGATTTATTAATGTGACTGGCTTGCTTTCGATAAATAAATATATGTTTACAAAATAGTATCAAAAATAACAATAATGTTTTGATTATTATTTTATATTTTTTGGACAGCAATCCTACGAGTTATAAAACAAATTTTGGGACAAAAAGAATTTTACAATACATAAGTAATAACACAACAATACAAAACAATGAACAAAAATATACAGCCAAAATACATATACAAAATTTTGTGGAAAACTCTAAAAGTTCAGCATAAAAGTTCAACAAAACAAAAGTCACTGTTTAAAAAAAATACAAAAGACTTTCAGAAAAGTATACATAGATGTAAGGGATAAAGTAGCTAAACTGGCACAAGAAAAGGTTATGGTTATGGTTATTATATTATACAGTATCCGATAACAATAAAATACCATAAGTGTTACATGACGGCCTCCATCGTCGATGGGTAAGGCTCTCGACTACGAATCCGAAGGTCGCGGGCTCAAATCCCGGCGTGCGCAAGTGAATTTTATTCAATTAATTTGTGCTGTTTCACAATTATTTTATATCAAAATAATATATAATATATTTGCCCACGTTCCAGAGTGGAATATACTCTCAGTATCGCCCTGGTGAAAGACCACCATTCAGAATTCAAACGTTGCTTGAAATGGCTTTTAGGCGCGTTTGGTGACCAGATCTGAATGGCCAGGTATTTTCGCACCTTCCTCTTCCCCTTTTCCTTCCCCTCCCCAATACCTTCAGCCTCACAACATTCCCCAATTGGGGATGCCATAGTCTCACTGGCTCCAGACGGTTGGGAGCGATTGGGACTCTTGTGCGGTATTCATATAAAAAGTAAAAAAATACGTACCCACGTACTTAAATATGCGTTTACAAAATCAAATAATACAAAATGCAATAATAACAAAATATATGGATGTCAGAAGCTAAATTTTCTCCATAATCACATTTGACTTTCAAACTATACAAGCTAATGAGTGCTAATGTTAACACTAAATAATCATTAAAAATATTAATATGGTTAATAAGAGGGTCGTTTATAATTAATAAAGGATTTTATTTATCCTTCACGCTTTGCTGACAAAGAGGAATAATTCATAAAACAGTATTCTGTTAATTGCTTTTGAATTTTTGGGGTGATGATTTGCAGTTAATTATTTGATAATATTTCCGTAGCCGATTCGTCAAATAATAATTTATTGAATAAATATAAGGACAGAATTGACGACCGTCAATTACTCTGATGTAAAATACTAATTATCAGGATTAGGAGTTAAAGTAAAGTACCAAAAAGAGAAAGTATGATAAAAAATTTACAAGTTTGGCCACTAAGCTATTGATTACGACAGGACGTGTCAATCCTGATCATTGCTCCAAATATAGGTACTTTAAAAGTTGTAAAAATATCTCTTTAAAGGTAACCAAATATTTTTCATGACTTGCTCGTGCTCAATAAATTTAATACTTGCGTAGGTAAAACGAGAAGACAGGTAGCACCATAAATATTACTGATAATATTGAAAGGGTTCACGTCCAAGGATGCGTGAGTCGAATTATACAATATGCCGTGCGATTGAGTTGGGGAGAGGCTTGCGTCGATCGTCTCAAGAAATTGAACTCATAATTTTACGTTTACGTGATATATCTCAGACTCCAATTTATTTCCGATGCAAAACGCCATTGGATTGAGGCAAGCAGATGATCACAATCGAGGAATTATTATGAGAAAAGTGATGTGACTTTTTTCAGCCTCAATTCGAATCTCCCCTCATTTCAAGGACGCTGATTTTACTACTCTATTCATATGAAAAAATCTACTAGGAAAAAATTATACTTGTATATAGCTTTTGAAATGATGTCACTTTTCATACGCGTTAAAGTTGACATCAATGAAACAGAAACAGCTCTGGAATCGTATTTCCACAGAATTTTCTGTTAAGAATTTCTATGCCAGCATCATTCTCATTTCCACCGACTGCTGTGCAATTTTTCACTATACTAGATTTAGCTGTCAAAAAGACCTCACATTGTTCATGTAATCATATACATTATTTTAAATGGGAATCTCGGGTGAAGTCGGGTAGGAAGGACGTTAATTTATGAAGAAAATATGTGATACTTTTACAAAACAAATATTTTAACAGAACCTTTGACGTTCAACAGACAAGATTGAGGTTTGTGATTAAAATAACAACGTCAGTTATATACGAATATGGGATTTATCTACCATTACGAGTATATAAGGCGCCGGCTGCCAAAACACTTTAGATGAGATATTGAGTGGTCTTAGATACTGTTATGCAGATATAACGCTTTTATAAAGCGTTTTAGCAGTCGGTCGCAGCTTTTTACTTTACCGTGGACACTTATCACCTATTTTATATTTCGAATAGGTATTCATTGGTTCATCTAGAAGTTACCTTTAGCAGCGTACCATAAATTCTTACATAAATACATTTTTTGATTTGATTGATGTTTGCACTTATCGACACGATATAATGTAATGTATACAGTGCAAAATTATATCGGAATGAAACTTTTATTTAAAAGTATCGTTATGTGATTCTGACGTGCTTTTTTCCGCTTTCCATTAGCTGAGCAACATATTTATTGGCATTGGGTTGGGTGGGTGTGAGTATAAAGAGAGTTAAAAAATAATTTTGAATTCCTACCCTATTTTAAGTGATTAATCGATCGCCGCTCGGGGTCAACGAGTCCGGGCCCCTTTGCCCAGCACGCGATTGCCGCGCCACTGCAACACGATATAAAAAAATACAAAGAAAATTGCAACAATAAAAAGATTGCAATAATAAATGGTCCCAAATTTTGTTGAAGGGACCGTGTCCGTGTATTGACCTCATGCCGAATTTATTTGCCCGGGACGAGAAGTAATGCCAACGGTCCTGGTCCTGCCCAGAAAAACCACTTCAAGCCAGGCCGGCATTGCACACCAGAGACATAATAATAGTAATATTTTATTATATTTTTTTTATAACAAAATAACAAATAATCATATCCTCGCGGGGATTTCCAGTGCTGAGGATTTCATTTACAAAATATTAAATTACATTATACTAAATTGATGAACTTGATGAAAAAAATAATTCTAAGGTGAAGTGTTTTAAGTGTAGTTGAGTGGTTTCGGTGTTAGTCTGTATTTGGTTTTAATAAATTTTCCATTTCTGATCGCCTTATGTAACGTATCAAGTGTTTTATTTGATTTTTTTTTAAATTTGTGATTTTTAAAGGATAGTGGGATTTTGATGTAGAGTTTAGTACCATAGTATAAGAAGTTTTTTGTCCAAATGTTGTGTTTGTGGTTCCTTCGAGTATGTGTTTTTGACTCTGAGATCCAGATAATATAGATTTTAAACTACTCTCAACCATCTGGATTCTGTGGGAATATGGCATCCCCTATCTGTTCAGTAAATATGGCATTTTTAAGCAATTTTTCGAGTTAAAATGGTGGTCATTCACCAATTCGATACTGAGGGAATTCTTCTTCCTGGAACGGGCCGCAAATATACTAATGGTTTTTTTAAATTGTGAAATCACACAAATCAATTACATTTTCTTTACGCGCGCCAGGATTTGAACACGTGACTTCTGGATTCGTAGTCGAAGATCTTACCACTGCACCATGAAGGCCGTCATATCTGAATCAAACTGAGATACATCGGTCTCTTACCTTAGGCATACCAAGGTGCAAAACAAAACTTGCGTTGCCAGGAGGGGTGACTCAGTTACCCCAGCTATTTTATCATTTTATCACATTTTTTATATTTATTCACAAATTTTATAGAAAATTCTTCTTATATATTTAATGTTTTCGTGAAAAATAATAGTATAGTTATTTTTTTAATAAAACCTCTACATTCATCAACGAACATGACCTTCGGGCGGTGGCCGGAGATCTTGTAACGTAAATACTGACCCCGCTTATAAAGGCATCACTTATATTGTCTGCGGAAGAGATTCGAGGAAATATCTATGGGAGACATCCGACGGAAGGAAGGGCAGGAAAAGACAAGATGGCTTCGGACGTGACTTGATACGGCGGACAGAGACGGTAGTTTTTGGAAAGGAGTGATATGTTTTTAATTGTGCTGTAATATACATCTGCGCCAACGAGCGTTTTCAACAACCATATACCCGAAGTGGGTAGGAAGGCAATTTAATTATGGATGGTGACTTGGAGGGACAATAATCCATCTGCGCGTGCAGGAGCGCTGGATTTTAAATGAAACCATGCCAATGACGACCGAGAAATAACGTCGGAGCGAAAGGTACCATCTTCTCGTATTTACTGGATTCCACGGATGAGGTTTGCTGTGGCGGATGGCGCGTCCGTGAGACGTCCCAGATCTCGCGGATGGCGTATTGAGGAATCGGCAATCATCGGGACAAGCGTGGACCTCCCTGGTGCAGAAGACGAGATGCCGTCCACAAGAGCCATCCTAATTAATTCTATATATTTCGTTGTAGTACTAATCCTCCTCTCTATTTTGTAAGGTAACGATAACGTTACACTCTGTATATCAATGAAACTTCATGATTTATCAACAACAGGGTTTCATTTCTGTATCGAATACTGAGATAAGAGTCGAGCATCTAAACATAATAGGGATATGTTGCATTTTTAGCGCCCTACGTGTTTATAGAACGTTTCAATCTGCTCAATTATCGCTGGTAAGAACATTTGTTACCTGCCGGCGGTCCGTCGGCCGATTACTTTACTACGAGTGAGTGAGATATCGTGCATCACCCATCACTGTGATTTGAATGACGGAAACGTGTTACTGCGTGTATGGTTTCAGCGCGCAAGAAATATCATGGGTGGCAAGGAATGATTCCTACATATTTAAAAAAATATTTTTCTATGTATTAATCTAGAACTTAAGTTAATTAATTTTTATTGCTAGATTATGTGTATAGGTTTTGTAGCAATACGAAAAATACTAAAACCATGAGGTCTCTTTTTAAAATAATCAATGGAGGATAGAAATTTAAGAGATTTTGACTACCCCTCTTCACAACGGGAAAATTTCACTTCTGCGAAATCCATCAAAATTTAAATGTTATTTTTATTTATTAAAACATTTGAAATGTTAATTAAATATATATATATGTATGTGTGTGTGTAGGAGGATTTCATAGAAATTAAGAAGCCATTTTGATTCAGTTTCCTGGCCTGGCTGGAGATGGTTTTGGCCGGGGTCCTGGCGAGGTCTTGCATTTGATACAGGAGGGCTCCATTAGCTTAATAAATAATCCGATAGCATGAATCCGAGTGCGGGAATTCGACTTTATCCCTTCGATTGTATTCACGTTTCATTATTTAAGGGAGCTTTCGCCATACACTCGAATGCATTTATATATCAGATATTGCGTATTTACATAGGTGATTTAATTTTATTAGCACGTTTCAAAGCGTGATGTTCACCATTTTTCCCTTTGGACTAGAAATAAAAATAAAACATTCCAGTTGATTTGCCATTTTTAATTAGTGCCGACTTATATTTGGAGCTATTTTCTAAATACTTCCTCTATATATTTTGAATGGTGCTTAACCCACGAGTAAATGATCGCTGTATTAAATTTAATAGGATAGATATTATAAGGAAAAATATTATTTTCCCCAACTACCCATAATGAAATACTTGAGGAACTTCATAATGACATTATTAAATTTAATTTAATAAAAAATAAAAATTTTAATACGGTATTTTATTAATAAAAGGGTTATTTATAAAAAAAGTCTAGATAATTATCATAACGCGTGACAGCTGTTTCACCTTCTGAAGGCATTTTAAAACTGGAATAGAAAGTAGCCATAACACATCTTAATGTTTTAAGATGCTTATAATTTAACAATTTAATTAAAATAAAATTATATTCAACATGACGACCAAAAAAAACATTAATTGCTTACAAAATCAACTTTCTAACACAAAAAAATATATGTAGATATGTATATATTATTTTATTGTTAATTTTGCGGATTGAGTGAAATAATTAATGGGTTGAGTAATGTATTTATAATTAGCCCTGTTTGTTAAATAGTTCGTCGAATAAATACGGTCCCACTTTAAATAGTCCGGAGGCACGGAAATTTTATAATATTATTAGTTTGATAAGCTAACAATGGTAAATATAGTTACAACTTTTTATTACCATTATTGATTTATTTTGCAGTTCAATTAAAATACAATGAATATTTCATAACATATAAATTGTTCAGTGTACTGTAAATTAATAAATGATTTTGTGTATAATGAATTCTGAAAAAAAAACATTTAACACTTTTCTGTAATAAAATTATGTAATTCAAAACAGAGAGCCTATAAGACATTTTTTGTGCCGATACGTATGTTTATTTATTAATTCATTTTTTGATAGATCCATTTACACAAACAAGGTAAAAAGGTTATAAAAAATTATTATAATATATTTTTTAAATTTATTTGTAATGTATATAAAACAAAAAATCCTACATAGGCAAAGCCAGTGCATGGGTATACCTAGTATCAGTTAGTGGAAGTATTTTAGTATATTTGTATTAATACGTGGATGTTGAAGGTGAGTTAAATAAGAAAAATAAAATGAAAAAAAGAAAAAAAGAAAAGAACATGTAATATATGTAGGCACGAGTATGTATATATTATTTTCTTCTTAATTTTGCGAATTGAGTTAAATAAGTCATGGGTTGAGTAATGAATTTATAATTAGCCCTGGAAAAAAATAGCTTAAAGAAACTAGTAAAAAAACAACTAAAAAAGTGGTGGAATAAAATAATATTTCATTTAAATGTTACATTAATGAAAGTCTTTGGTATGATTCCTTCCACATAATGCATGGGTTATTCATGATTCTTCTTTAAAAACTGATGTTGGCCATGGTGGTCAGTAAAATATTGTGAAGAGTTTAGGTTTTAGTAGGAGTGGGAAGGATAAACTAATAATGTAATTTTGGTCACAGCTGAGAAACTAATCAAAACTAGTTAATCGAAGATATGCATCATCGAAGTTTATAACAGTTGGTGTCTTGTGAAAATAACATCGACAACATTATAGGCACTACAGTATTTTGATAATGTATGTATACACACATACTTATAGCCATATATTACAATAAGTATTTTTTTTTGCTTTTAGTGATGTTTTTTGGAAAACAATATTTAATTATCCTTGGCGTATTACGATGCTAAGATGTGAATAAATATTCTATAAAAATATTTCAACTAAATTTCTGAAATGGAAACAACAGCAAACATCCTAGAAATTCAGCGAAGCAAATTTTCAGAACATAAATATATTTTTTCTGATAATGTAACATAATGCTACAAAAATAACAGTCAATAAAAATCGCAAGTTAGAATTTTGGCAATAATATTAAATTCTGACTAGATAAAGCTAACAATCCTGCAAAACAAACAGTGTTTGCGATGTTATTAGTATTGGGTAGGTAATACAAATACATAGGTATTATACGAGTACGTGGATGAAATTTAAACTAAATATTTTTAAGGTTTTCTTGGGGAGAGTTTTTACGTCTTAAAGTGAATTGGATAAATTTACAAGTTTTCGAGAAATTTTCACCTATTATTACTTACATACTTGAACAATTTCAGTAGGCACTAAGATTTTCATTAAGAAGTAATTTATTTCTTAAGAACAATCACATTCTTAAATCTATTTTTAGAAGAAAACTATTCCCTGGATACGAATAACCCGACAATATTTGAAAAACTCTTACTACCCTAATTATAATCATACGATGTGTTTGTGCAATGATGAAGGACTTAGCTAGCGGAGGAATTGAACCCACGACGCCTGAGCTGTCTAACTAAATTAATTCAATTTCTTAGAGTACTGTAAACATAATCTGTGAGCGTTGAAAAGTTTTTTTTTAAGTTTGTGGTGTTAGGTATGAAGGATCACCACTAACATAAAAGTTTGTGGTGTTAGGTATGAAGGATCAACACTAACATAAAGTTTGTGGTTTTAGGTATGAAGGATCAACACTAACATAAAGTTTGTAATGTTAGGTATGAAGGATCACCACTAACATAAAAGTTTGTGGTGTTAGGTATGAAGGATCAACACTAACATAAAGTTTGTGGTTTTAGGTATGAAGGATCAACACTAACATAAAGTTTGTGGTTTTAGGTATGAAGGATCAACACTAACATAAAGTTTGTAATGTTAGGTATGAAGGATCACCACTAACATAAAAACACCCCGCAGACAAGTTTATGCATTAAATTAAAATGTTATCTTTCTGCAACACATATTTACTAAAGAAATCCTGTCTTCCATATTATTTCCCTTCCGTTCATTGTTTACCTCATTTCAAAACAAGTTTAATTCGATTCCATCCCATCACGTGCTATCCCTACATAACTCTTTGGCGCTTCAAAGTCCCACTGGCAGACAAAACCATATTATGAATATTCATAACCTCACCAAGCAGAAGCAGACGATATTCTACCAGTTTTTAGCACCATCGTGGATATACCAACACATTGAAGTCGGGAATTAAATTTAACTCACCCAGTAGCATGGTAGTCTACGAATTTACTGAGATTCTTCTGCAACGCAAAAATTATAGATTTCAATAGATGTAAATGGATGCTACCTGGTCTAGTAACATAACTAGACTACACGTTGCACTAAACTTAGAATGTCGTTTTTACATGTGTAGTAAGAAACATTGATAAATAAATAAAAGTTATACGCATCGAAGGCATTTTGGTGATATGGGCGAGCTACAAACGTTAAGCTCAATATTTGTTTTCAGCTGTTACCGCGGGCTTCTGAACTACTTAACCTAGGCGTAATCGAACTTCTTAATCATAAAAGCTTCTAAACATAGGCATATTGGTCCAAACAACACATTACTGTTCTACAAGAAATGTCGTACTAAAGGTACTAGCTTTATTCCCACATTGAGAAATGATTTCAAAATAATGCAATGTATCACATTATTTAAAAGACATTTACTTCGGACATCTCTTACATTCTTACCTAAAAGGTTGAAAACCTAAATATTGGCAGAATAATAAATTTCATCGACATGTTACAAATTGAGGGTTAACACACAATACACGAGTCTACCCCTTTATAACGAAAAGTATAAAAGAAAAAACAGACCGACAAATGAAGACAAATTACGTATTTACGGCTAACAAACAGTTGAGATCAAACAAAATGGTTAATTAATTTGAAGCTGCTTAAATCGTTTGTTAAATAGTTCGTCGAATAAATGCGGTCCCACTTTAAATAGTTCGGAGGCAAGGAAATTTTATAACATTACGTTGACAAGCTAGCAATGGTAAATATCTTTAGAACTTTTTATTACCATTATTTATTTATTTTGCAGTTCAATTAAAATATAAGCAATATTTTATAATATATAAATTTTTCAGTGTACTGTAAATTAATAAATAATTTTGTATTTAGCGAATTCTGAAAAAAAATCAAAAAAATATTTAACACTTTTCTATAATAAAATTATTTAACCCAAAAGAGTGAGCCCATAAGATATCTTTGTGCCGATACGTATGTTTATTTATTTATTAATTATTTTTTTGATATTTATTTATTATTTATTTATATGTATCAAAAAAATAATTAATAAATAAATAAACATACGTATCGGCACAAAGATATCTTATGGGCTCACTCTTTTGGGTTAAATAATTTTATTATAGAAAAGTGTTAAATATTTTTTTGATTTTTTTTCAGAATTCGCTAAATACAAAATTCAAATAATAAATAAATACATAATAAATAAATTTACACGAACAAGGTACAAAGGTTATAAACATTTTTTATTATTATCTTTTTTTAATTTGTAATGTATATAAAACAAAAAATCCCACATAGGCAAGGCCAGTGCCCGGGTATACCTGGTATCAGTTAGTAGCAGTATATTAGTATATTTTTATTAATCCATGGATGTTGTAGGTAAATTAAATAAGAAAAAGAAAAAGGAAAAAAGGAAAGAAAATGTGCAAAATATACAATTATACGAGAAAAAGGTTGATGTCTTTGGTTTTAATCCAGTTTTTTGTAACATTTTTTTGTGTGTTTAAGGACGATATGTTTGGACACTTACATTCTGTAGATAGTAAATTATAAATTTTAAAATACCCATCTCATAAATCTGAATAGGTGAACTGAATTATGGATATACCTCCATCTCCGGTGTTGAGATAACGTGAAACAAAAACAAAACATTTTTGTTGAAATATTAAATGAAACTATTTAATTTAGTAAAATTAAAAAAAAAAAAAAAAAACAGAAAACGAAATAGTAAAAACACGTATTTATAAGACTAATTTAGTGCATCTCACTGGTACGCGATAGCTTAACGAACCAATAATTTCATAAAGTAAAATGCCAAAAAAAAAAATTACTCCATTACCTTTTTGAGAAATCATAGTCAAATAGTCTTCGAATATAAAATTGATGATATGGTGGTTGATCCTGTTACCAATAAGTATATTTGATTTTTATTCCCAAGTAGAAAACATAGTGTCCAAGGAGCATCGTCTTCTTGGATGTCTGCATAGAGCCAATGAAGCATTCAAGAACCCAATATCTCCCAAATATTTGTACACATCCATAATTCGCAGAATTCTAGAGTTCAGTTCAGTAGATTTGAGTTCAATACATGCGATTCACAAAATGAGAGAGAGGATTGAATCTGTTCAAAAGAGACTAATAAGAGTATCCTATAGAAGCGGATTGTCCACACTGCTTAGCGACTATAGGAAACGCCTAGAATAATTAGACATATTAAACGAATGTCGTGAAATAAATTTTTTTAAATAACCACGTAGAATCTTATTAATTATTAATTGTTTTTGTGTTTAATTTGTAGAACTCCATTTATTTTTTTCTTAAATTTAATATTAATGTAATGTTATTATTAAGTTCTGCAAGCATTTTTAGTTTTTATTATTGTGACAGCTGTTTCGGCGTTTTAGGCCATTTTCAAACTGTGATTAATCCACGTTCTGAATCATAAAAGTAAGTCGTCACAATGTGGATTAACCACAGTTTGAAAATGGCCTTAAACGCCGAAACAGCTGTCACAATAATAAAAACTAAAAATACTTGCAGAACTTAAGAATAACATTATTAAATTTGATTTACATTAAATTAAAATAAAATAAAATGTCAGGTTATTTGTAACCCGGGAATGTTTGTCTATTTTTAAACAAAACAAAAACAAAAAAACTGCTTAATGGAGGTTTTATTAAAGGTTTCCTCGAGCTCTTATTCACAATGAAGTATCTACAAAATAAATAGTGCTCGTTATTTACTCTCCACAGGACGAGATAATTTATAAAAACGCAATTTCAATGGATAAATCAAATTTATTACTTCCATTGAAATTAATTGTGTACTGAGCTATTGGCATTTGGTCATTCTAGGTTAAATCTATCTATTTGGCTGGAATTTACTAATATTGCGAAAGCCGATTTACTTTACATGAAAATCTACCCTCTCTCTCTCGAATAAATCCTCGTTTATTTTATCCACATGGTTTATGATTTCCAATTTTACACCATTAAACGCACATAGATGTTGGTGCCTGTATATAGAACGTACCTACACATAAAATGTTTCCGCAGCGCTCGGTAAATTTATAGTCTCCCGTCGAGAAACAATAAATGTTTATATTAACTTTGAACACATCAGATTATAGCTGGAGCTAACACCACTCAAACAAAATTATTAGTAAATTAATGAGATTGTTTTTAGTGTGCAATCGTAACTTTAATATGTTTAGCTTTTACTCATAGTTTCACAATCCTTTCAAAATACATACCACTTTACCACCTGTTACTTTGCTACAACATCTTTTTTTTCAATTTTTAGTCCTATCAGTGGGAAAAATTACAGATTTTAATTCATAAATACGTTTAATTTGGCAGGTTTGACGACAATTTTTTTTTTCAAATATAAAAACAAGTTCCTTGATCAACATTTTGTATGGAAAATTCCCAAACATTCGACATGGAACAAAACGTTTCGTTTCTCACAAAATGTCTAACAGTTTAATAATGTTTTAAAAGCCTACAAAAGGGTCATTTTTTTCTTGGAAAAAATAAGGGTCTGATAAAAACTTCCTTAACAATAATGTATGTATTTTTGCGTGAAGACGAAATTTTTTTTGACCTTCGTCCATTTTACGTCAACAATCAAGTCACGAATTTATAAGTTTATTTACTCTACTTCTTGAAAGAATCGCAATGATGAAAAAAACGTATTTTCGGTACCATTTTCCATATGTTTATTGCTAAGTTTAAATTTTAATGTTGGACTTTTAAAATTCAATTCAATTTTTCACCTGTTGCCGGTACCAACAATGTTTTATACTGTTCAATGCCTTATTTTATGTTATCGTTTTTTAATACACCAATACATATACATTTTTATAAACATACTTTCAAAACATTAGTATCGTACTTGTGTGTGATTTTAAAACGCCCACTCAAATATTATTATACTTATGTACCTATATGTGATAACAGTAAATTCTGTTTACTGTCATAACTAATGAAATGTTTTTTTGTTTGTTTCTTATTATCACTTTATGTCATATTTTATCTTTCTTATTTTCGCTACCACTTTTAAGAAAATGATTAACTTATTTTTTGTTTAAAATGAAAACTTTCACATAAGCCATAGAAATGTGATAAAAAACTATTATTATTTCTATTTTTGAAACTGTTAATACATGGTGGAATTCCATTATAGTATATTATAATAAAACAAATTTAAAACTTTTTTCCACATTAATTTTTATTTGACCGTAACCGGGTTTCAGCTCGTTAGAGCCATTATATATTTAGTTTATATAATGACCATTCCTACTCCAATGCAAACATGTACCCCTTCAAAAGTAATTAAAAATTCCCACACACCATAAATATAATAATGATTTGAAATAAAATTTGACCAGTACTAAGTCATATTACTTGTAAGGTTTTTCCCCTGAATAATATCGAAGTAAATAAAAAAAATAAAAAAAACCCAAGGTGATTAGAATACTAGAATTACTAAAACGACCTAATAACAAATGTAATTAAGATAATTGATTTAAACCCTTGTAGTCCACCCCTCTTCCCCTCCCCCATATGTTGTGTATAAAAACCATAGATTTAGAATAATTTGTACCAGTCTGAAGATGGCTCTAACGAGCTGAAACCCGGTTACGGTCAAATAAAAATTAAAGTGGAAAAAAGTTTTAAATTTGTTTTATTATAATATAAAAAACTATTATAATACCCACAAACAGGCTTTGTCTTTGTGGGATTTGTTTGTTTACATATTTAATTTTTATTATATTTTCTTGTATTTTCAAACTGTTTCAAAATGTAATTATGTAACAAAAATGTTCAACAAAACCAAAAGTGTTATTAGGGAGGAGAGAGGTGGCGGTGAGAGATTATTGGTTTTTTTTTTTATAAAAAAAATGATAATATTATTACGCATTGCGATGAAATTTCTCACGAATGTTAAACTGTTGGTTTTTGGAAAGTAACCTTGTGTATTTACGGTAACAAATATGACGGTCTCCTTGGTTGTATAGCTCCTCGATATCTGCTGTATTTACGCTATTTTCCTCTTTCTTACATTGCCTATTGAACAAATATGATGGTTTCCTAAATTTTATGCATGAATTGGTAAAACTTAAAATTGATCTCCCTACCAGTATTCCCTGCCTTCTAAGTCTCAACTCCTCCCAAATTAACAATTTATTCGCAAAATACATTTATAAAAATGGCATTAAAATTTAAGTCATTGGGGATTAAAAACACATAAATTTACACTGTTTAACTTATCTAACTTATCTATCTGCTTCAATTTTATTTGCCCAAATATTATATCTTGTTTAAAAGTAACTAATTTTAAGAACAATCTGTACAATTAAAATCTAACTGATTATACATGGCCGAGATCGCCCTTAATGGGTGAAAGCCAATAACATAACAACAAAAAAAAGTCTATTCTCACTGTAACCA
The DNA here is from genome assembly GCA_022606495.2 of Halesus radiatus. Lineage (NCBI taxonomy): Eukaryota > Metazoa > Arthropoda > Insecta > Trichoptera > Limnephilidae > Halesus > Halesus radiatus. The sequence continues at coordinate 7,472 of JAHDVE020008015.1, read as the reverse complement.
ACCTGTACTGCTATTTTACTTATATATATATGTATATTTTATTTCTCAATTTATTTAATACTTGCCGATACTTTGATATTTTTATAATATTTATATTTTTGTAATATTAATGTTTTTATTATATTGATATTTTTTACAATGTTGGTGTTTTTATAATATTATGTAATTTATAATATTATAAAATTGGACTCTAGTATCTCAATAACAAAACTGTAATGATGTTTCCATTAAAAAAATATTCCAACTTATGTAAATTGATCACAATATGAATGAGCCTCCATATCCTAATTTTGCCCTGCATTTGTATGATGATTGTTATTTATTCTTGTATTATATTACATTGTTGAAATAAACTCCTGCTGACAAGCTACTTGCAGTGGCTTAGCGGGTATAAGTTCCCACTCTATATAATTAATATTATACAATAAATAAATAAATTAAAAATTAAAAAATAGTGTTTTTACCGAGAAAAATAAGTATTACATATTTTTAAAATAGAGATATTATAAATTAGAATAGAATAATTAAATTTACACAGAGATTTACATTTACAGATTTACATTTATCAAAATCAAATCAGAAAAATTATTTTTTTCCTATAGCATCCCCAAGGGGTATGTTGTGAGGCTGAAGGTAGTGGGGGGGGGGGAGGCGTTGGGATTTAGGACGGTGGAGAAGTGCCTGGATATTTAGATTTGGTCAATATACACGGACAAAGCAATTTCAAGCAATGCTTCGATTCTAAATGGTGATTTTTTTACCTGGGCGATACTGAAAATATCACTTTGGAAAACCATCATATATTAACAATTTTTTTTTATCCATGTCATTGTATTAGAAATATCATCCTAATATTAATATTATCAAATATTGCATGCATGTAAACCTGTCGGAAGTGTTCATTTCATAAGTCGTGGTTTTATATTTGAAAATCAGAAATTTTATTCTACTGTTAATATTCCCAGAATCTGGATTTTTCAAAATCCGGTTAATCGGATTGCAATTTCTACATGGAATAAGTGTGTACAGGGAAAGTAGACTGATTTCCCAGAAATATTCGGAACCCCTCGAATCTTAACAAAACAGTGTGTTGATTACAAAATATAGATAAAAGTCAAATTAGAGATTTATTTAGAATGATATTTCCGCTTGACATTCACGTTAAATTTATTTTTTAAAGTATACTTTTAAAATTTTTGAATGCAAAGATAAAGCTTGACATTCTCTCCTTCTAAAACTGTTTATAATAATATTTAATAATAATAATATTTATTTGAAACACACATTATTTTACAGAAATATTTAAGAAGGCTTTGACTGTCCAACTAGAAACAAATCCCGTTTTAGGGCAGTCAAATTGATAAGTTTAGTTCATATTAATATACATATACATGAGAGAATATAAAAGAATCCATAAAGTAAATTTAAGAAGAAAAAAATAAAAATAATTGTGTGTGTTTTTTTTTTAAGTATGTTGTTTTTTTTTTTTTAAATTCAATGTACTGTATTGTAGAGTAATAATGAATTACATATGTGATATAATAGTTTAACGTATAACAGTTCAAAGTATGATATGCATTTTTTAATTTAATGTAGAGTATTAATGAATTACGTATGAGATGTAAAAGTTTAAGTATAAAGTATAGAAGTTCAAAGTATAAAAGTTTAAATTATGATATGCCTTTTATAAATTTACTGTAGGGAAAGAATGAATTACATATGAGATGTAAAATTTGAAAGTAAAAAGAGTAAAAGTTTAAAGTATAAAAAACTAAAGAATGATCAGTATTTTGTAAATTGGTGTAGATTAATAATGAATTACAATTAAGATGTACAAGTTTAAAATATAAAGTATAAAGGTATAAAAAATAAAAGATTGTATGATATGCATTTTTTTTTTAAATTTAGTGTAGAGTAAAAATGAATTACATATGAGATCTAACAGTTAAAAGTATAAAGTATAAAAGTTTAAAAGTTTAAAGTGTACAAGATTAAAGTATGATATGCATTTTTTTTTAAATTTAGTGTATAGTAGTAATGAATTACATATGAAGGTTTTATTAAAATTGTTCATATCTATTAATGAGCATATGTTCGCTTTTGACCCTTCCTAAATCGAGAAGCCATACATTGATCAGTTTACGCAGGACGTTTGTACTTTTCATTTTCCATGTATCGGGTATTATGTTGAACAATTTTGGTCCCAAGTATGAGAATTGTCTTTGAGCAAGAGATGTCATGGTTTTTGTTGAAACTATTGGATTACTTCTTGAGTATCTGGTGTCGTGATAATGATCGATAGACGGGTAGTGGTGACGTTGTTTATGTGTGTGTAGTACAATTTTCCTGATATATAGTTGTCTGACATCAAGAACTTGCATTTCTTTGAATAATTCATCACTGGGGTACCTGAAGGGTTTTTTAAGGATGACTCTTATTAGGGATTTCTGCGCTTTTGCCAGGGGATCCAAAATTGTTTTGGCACAACCGCCCCATCCTAATGATGCATATTCAAGTAAAGAATTACACATGGCATAATATATTGATTTTAGATCTTTTACATATAGAATATTTCTAATAGTCATGAAAAGGTGAGTGAGTTTTCTGACTTTTGTGGCAGTTTGTTTTGCAAGTGTGGCTCCCACTGATGTGTAATACTCATTAGCAAAATTTGCCATATTTTTGGGATTAGAAGAGTAAATGTTATTGAGGTTCAATGTTTTAATTTCGGAAGACTTACTGTTTTTTGTTTTACTAATATCACGAAATGCTTCCCACAAACGTTTTGGAGAGTATGTATTTTCGTAAATGAACTTTTTATAATAATTTTCCTTCGTAGATTTAATAATTTTTTTACATAAATTCCTGTATTTTTTGTAATGAGTAATTTGTAATGATAAAATATTATCTGGATACCTTTTTGCCTTTTTCAGAAGTTGGTTCCTTCTGTGGATAGATTTAACAAGGCCAGGAGAGATCCAGGGCGTGAGTTTAAACTGGCTGTTTGATATGAGTTTCTTACCAGTATGTTTAGATATATATGAATGTAGTTTAGTAGTGAATTCCTTCATCGCAATGTTCGTGTCAATTTGGTCAAATACGTTTTGCCAGTTTTCTGAACGCAAGTCCTCAAGTAAATTAGTGTAGTTTGTTCGCGGGACGTATTTAATTTTAGCAGTTGGGGGAGGTTTAACTTTTAGGCAGAGTGCTGTAGTATAGTGATCAGAAATCGATGTGTGGATAACAAATCACTCAATGAAGTTAATATTTTTTACATTTATATGGTCTAAACAGGATTTATTCGCACCCTGTTCACGAGTGGCAGTGTTGATTGTTTGAATGAAGCCGTTTTCAGTAAGAAGACATAAATTATCATTTGATTGTTGGTGATATTGAGGAATAGTATTAATTTATCGAAGGAAGCAATCACTTTGTGGCTTGACATTATAATTTAAATAAAAAATGTTTTTGTTTTAAGCCACTTTATTTTTATACATATTTATGCATTCGACCGGTTTCGGTTGGACTCAACCTTCTTCAGGAATGTACACATATAAACTAAAATTAAAATACAGAGATATCATAATGGAGACAGAGAAAGTGAGGAAAAGAGACAGCACGATAGTGTAGAACAGTTCAGAGCATCACAGAGGGGGGGGGGTAGTGCGGTAGATAGATAGACTGGTGTCGGGAGGGGAGGGGAGGGGAGGGGAAAAAAGGGAACATCCTTAAAATCGGACTTTGGGTTAAATCTAATTGTTTATTTAAAATTTGGCATATATTATTTTTATTTGATTTTGATATTTCTAATGCTTCCAAGTTATTAAGGCGCAAGCCTATACTATTTTTATGTATTAATTGTACTCCTGTACTTTTATCAAAATTATGATTAGTATTAATTAAATGTTCGGCGAATTCTGAAAAAACTATACTTGTTAAGCATCTAATATGTTCTTTGACTCCAATGTTTACGTTTCTCGCGGTTTTACCTATATAAATTGCCGGGCAATCGTTACAATTAAGTTTATAGATGCCAGAATGGCTTAATGTAACTTCTTTGTCTTTACAATAATAATAATAATAGTATTAATATTGAGATCGCCTATAATGATTTGACGTGTACATTTTTTAGAGCTGTTGATGGTTGATTGAAGCGAATTCAAAAAAGTGTCGATGTTTTGAAAAGATGGTGATCTATAAATTGCAAAAACACATAAATAATTATTAAGTACAATTTTTAGATAGTTTGCTTGAGATAATACAATTTCGTCGACTTGCGCTTGGATTCCGTCCCTTATAAACGACAATCCCGCTAGATTTATTAATATTTATAGTTGTGTGATATTCTGTGTAAGTGTTTATAATTTTAGGGGTATAATCTTTATGGATCCAACATTCCGATAATATTATGACATCGAAAGTATAAGTAAATTGATCAAGAAATATCAAGAAATCATCAATCTTTGATGAAATACTTCTGATATTTTGATGAATTATTTTTAAATTATAAGAATTCCAACAATAATTATTTAAACTTTTAAGATCGCCTATCACATTCATGGTACAAGTTATACCGGTATCATTATAAATATCACATGGTAATTGGATCATAAAAATATTCAAATGAACGTTGACCCAATAAATATTGCAGAATTTGTGGATTCACTTCCAAAGTAGGTATAACACAGTATACAGTAGTATATATAAAACAAATATAACCATAGTAGTCCCACATAAGTGATTGCAAAAATAATAAGTATTGGAGTTGGAATTGCGGAAACGGTAGCATATTATAATAACACATGTATATGAGCGAGACAAGACATACCTCGAGAGTGTATTTAGTTCGAATAATTCAAACTTATAGCGATGCCAAATTGGATTCATTCGATATAATAATTGCCTTTGTTCCTTCATCCTTCCGAACATATATTTGTCCCGCTTTAATCCAGGTAAATCTGTATTTTTTGTCTTTAGCCACTTGTCGGGTTTTGAAGTAAAGGTGGTTAGTACGAAATGTCAATTGTTCTGAAACATAGGTCGCCAAGCGGGGGCCGGCGATACCGATGTTCGACGTGTTGAGTTTGTCTTCTCTATTGGTATTATTTTTGTTGAATGTTTTCACATCAGACAAAAGTTGATTTCTTGCGAGATTAGACTTTAATTTCATGATAATTGATCTCGGTTGCTTCTGGTTATTTTTTTTTCTGATCGATAAACAGCATCGAGGTCATTTAGTCGAATGGGAGAACCGGTTGTTTGAAAAATGTTAAAAATAACGTCTTTCAAAATTTCGCCTTCGGTTTCTGGGATGCCTCTAATCTCCAAGTTATTGGCCTTGAGGGTTCGTTCCTGGAATTCTGTGCCATTTTCAAGCACCACAATCCTGGCTTCCAAAGCTGAGTTCTTTGTAGATAGCTCATCATTGCGGAGCTCTCATCGGAGGATTCTGGTCAGTAAGTCCTCGTACTGCGCACTCATGAATTGAATACTTTCAAGTATTTTATTGTTTTGTTCCATGATGTCATCTTGTTTTTTTCCAATTGAGTAGTTTTGTTCATAACTAAATCCTGAAGGTCTTCTAGATTAGTCGGCCTCTGAGCGGCAGACGATGACGATGATGTTTTGTTGGCCATATTTTTTTTGAACGGCTCCAAAGGTGTGTTGTCGCTGGATATCTCCGTCGGGATAGTAGTTCCAATAGCGGCGGATTTCGTGTCCCCTTTACACAGCTTGCACTTCTGTTATGTTCGACGTTCTTGAGAAAGTCTACGGTAAGTATTTTCCGTTATCCCTTCACAAGCTAGATGATAGGTACCTTTGCAGGCCGAGCACACAAATATCGACTTGTCAGATAGAATCACTTCAGGGCATACACGGAAATGCATTATGAATACTATTTATTTACTACCGACACACTTTTAAAACTTTTGAAATTTATTTTTTTTTACTTTTTAACTTTTTTCCAGTAAACTATGTAGGATCACTTTGTTGTGATTTTAAAATATGTTTGGACTTGTATCCAGTCAGGAACACTATAGGTAACTTCCCGATTTTTTCGTTTTATCACTTTAAATAAATTTTTAAGCGGAGCTAAAAATAATATGAACTTGTCAGTGAGTTGTTAGTATTGTTTATATCGCATATTATGTCTGTGAGCATAATAGAAAGAAAGATGAATTTTATGAGGATGTGAGGACGTTTCATTTGGTGCCACATATGGTCCAACGTGACATAACGGCTATTGATATTTCGTGACGAATTCGGCACTACGTTACCCGACGCGTCGGGTGAATTTCCACTCCAGTTTTTAAAGACTACATTTAATTTTTTTCGACGTATTTGCTGTAACTTTTGCTTTGGCGACAAACTTCTGTTTCGTCGACAGATTACAATAAATGTGGTCGTTTCCAAAAAGCATTTTAAGAATTTAATCTATTTTAATCCGCTCTTCCTAGCTCAGTCAAATGGGATATTAAAGGCTTCCATTCAAGAATTAAATGATAAGAATAGGATGACAAGACTTTTAATGTTGAAACTTATAAATAAGATATGACGTATTTCTAAAAGTGGATCAACATTTTCATAATGTAAGCAACCATTAAAATGGTACGGATTTATGCATGTAACAAAGCACTGTTAAACCAGATAAAACCACTTCATTCAGCTCTTCCTTTTGTGAACCTTACATTGTCCGCTCCAAATTTATATGTACCACGAATTTTGTGTTTTACTTTCAAGTATACTTTCTTCCAACCACTATTCTAATCCCGCTTTCGCCAATAGTTCATTATTCAATAGTTACAATAAATTACCCGTTTCAAAATACGTTTTCACCTCGAAAAAAATAGTTGGTTGGGTGAAAAATGTTCAATTTTATCTTGTGTTTCTCGTAGGCACATGGAATTCTAGTGGCGAATATAATATTAATAGTGGCGACGATAGCAGGGCTGTCAATTAGGTGGTTATAATAAGGTCTGATATAATTCTTCCATCAGACAGCATAATTAGATGCAATCGATTGGTCAAATTTACATAATTAATATTTTCAATTGGAATTTTGAGTTTAAAATTTATATACTTAAAAAATTCGAGCTGAACCCGTTCTATGTCGTAAGACTGTAGAAATGATAAGTATATGGCAAATAAGCTCTCGGCTCGTATTTGGATGAATACATGTTGAACCATTCTATCTTTCGAGAATACGACAGAAGAATAATAAGTATTGCCGGTGGGGAGAGCAATCCCGTTGCTGAATCTAATCACTTAAGAGTCAGCACTCAAAATGGCGCCAAACGCCACCATCTAAATTCGGAATATAAGCAATGTTAGTAATAATTTATTTGGAGGTTGCAATCATTTCATTTATGTGACTTGCGAATATAAATACACTTAAAAACACTCTACTGCCCACTACTAAAAAATAAATAAATAAATAAATAAATAAATAAATAAATAAATAAATAAATAAA